>JACBOW010000095.1:0-41717 GCA_014706105.1 Phytophthora quercina | reverse complement strand
GGATACCGAAGGCAGGTTCTTGTAGTACTGTAGCTGCCATCACAACTGTCGACACCACAGGCGGTTCTGGTGTATCTTCACAACAGGCGTCGGTGACCGAGCTTGTGCTGTAGCTGAAGCAACAGGTCTGGGTAGCTCCGATATTTGTGCTGTAGCTGAAGCAACAGGTCTGGGTAGCTCCGAGATTTGTGCTGTAGCTGCCACCACAGCCATCGACTGAGTGAGACCTTGTGTTGTAGCCGTAGCAGACGTTGGTGAGGCTTTTGCTGTAGCTGGCGCTACCCGTGTCGGCGGGGCATTGACTCCTATTGTAGAGGACGCAACAGCCGTCGGTGGGCCGAGGTATGCGCTGTAGCTGGCGCAACAGGCATTCGAGGACCAGGAGGTTGTGCTGTAGCCGGCGCAACAGAAATGGACGGTGTTGGGGTAGTAGGCGGTGCAGCAGTCGGCTTCGCAGCTGTTGGCGTCATCACAGTCGACGCCGTACCAGGCGGTGTAGTCACAGTCGGCTGCGCATTGGTCAGCGAAGCAACAGTAGGCTTCACAGCGGTCAGAGTTGTCGCAATCAGGCTTGCAGCGGTTGGTGGAGCTGCGGGAAGAGCGCCAGACGCTGATGGAGGCCGCAGTAGCAGTTGGAGGTTTAGTGCCAGCCGTAACACCGTAATACAGCCGTTCGCGCTGCCTGGCAAACGCCATCAGCGCCTTTTCGCCTAGATAGCACATGTAGGTTAATAGTATGCACTATCTGCGAGATACTCAGCGCTGGTAAGCCTACCCGTAAAGTAGTCGACACCATCCTTCCCTCGAACGGATCTACCGGGCCGGACGTAGCGATGGTCATTGCTGAGGCCGGTCGGAGGCTTGGGCGTACAGCCCTGCTTGCAGAGCTCTCCACAGTTTTTTCATCGTGTTGGGCGGTCCGTGAGGAGAAATCTGGATTTCGAAAGTGTTCTCTGGAGGGGCGGGATAGCTCGAACCGCAAGAACCTCTATCCACTCAATATCCATCGTAGACAGGCTCACCTACCCAGATCCGATATAGACATGTGTCAAATGAGCCACAATTACGATTTGAAATCGCCCTATACAAAACCTATACGCAGGAGAATTTGAAGTTTCGTTGTTCGCTGAATATTAATGCAATATTCCTTATGCTGTATTACACATCACACAGGACTAGAAGCGTTAAGCCCCATGCATTTTACCGACTAATAAGTCGGTGGATCGATATCGTATCATGTATAACAGGATATCATGTTTCTCAGTGATCATTTAATACGAGTTTAACTGTAGACATTCTTGAGATCTGGGGAACCGGGTGAGTGAAGGTCCGCATCAAGAATTCTGGAGTGGGAAGCGAACTCTGAGGAGTAGTATAGGGAAATAACGGTGATATCCGGGAAACACCTCGGACCTGGCCCGCTAATATATACTCGACTCCTTCTCCCTAATCAGACATTCCGGCGCAAGGATCACACGCATTCTGAGGTGCTTCTCAGAACGGGACACAAATTTGGCCACCTTGTCTTTTCGGGGGTTCACCTTGACACTCGTTAGCGAAAACTCCAGATTCGGTCGTAATGTACCCAATCACCAGAATTCTCCAGGATCCAAAGTATTGTCATGTTGGGATCCGCATCTCTGCTAGCCATATTCAAGCCATACTGTCGTTATTCTGGGAACGAGGCCATCATAATCTGGGAATACAGAAACCGCTCCCACTTCTGATACTGCCACCTCTGAATGCCATTTCAATGCCGATCCATGCTTAATAATTCGTTTAATGAGGATGAAGATGATATCCGCACGCACTTTCCAAACGATAACGCTGATGAAGGCCCTAGAGAATCCCTGACCTTGACGTTGGTGATCTGGCTGTCATGCTGACGGAACCGCTTCGCGACTCGTGGAAGGACCCGACGGCGGGCAAAGCTGCATTCCTTTCAATTTGATACCCCAAGTAAGATGATTTATTTTTGGATATCAGAAGTGGGAGCCATTTCTGTAGTCGTCAGATCTTGAAAACTTCAGAAAACACGTCGCCCAGCGGAAATCCTTAGACTTTGACTATGAGACCACCAGAAAATCTGGCACCACGTAATCACAAAGGTTTGGTGGATCGGTTCATGTAATATATTTCAGAAATGATTAGGTATATCGGATACTAATTTTGGGGAGAGGTCCGGGTAAAAAATGATATAAAATGAGCATACCGTTTGGTTCCCAATCGATTCAATTCGCATTCAATGTTTGTACATTATTCAACTCTTCTAAAAAGTAATTGAGTGGGTTTCAGATGCTGTCCTGCAGAAGCGAGGCGCAGAATCAGAGGTTCGGAGTAACGGACAAATCCTGGTAGCAAGATCAATAATCCTAATACAGGGTCTGGATTACTCCGTCTCATACAATACTTTGGTTTTGTTCTGCGGTATCAGTATTAATACAAATTGTATTAATACTCGCCTAATCGTTGAGTATTTTACGAAAGCGAACCGCTCCCAACCTACGCTTCGAACAGAGCACTGTGTAGGCTGAGATAGCTAGAACAGGGGCCATCGTTTAGATTTTTGATATTTTTAAATAATACTGAGGGTACATGAGTAGAGCTATAATAATAATAAAAATAATATCAAAACAACAACAAAATCGCGCTGTGCACGAAGAAGCTCTGATATTTAGTGAAGTGAATGTACCCTGGCCGATCATCCTCTCAGATTAGAGTAGTTCAGTATGCCTTAGTAACGTATAGTATCATATTGACTGGACTCGCCATACCCGCCCAATTTTTATTTAAAGAATTTGGTTATTTCTTAATATGGTTTCAACCTCTGTATGCTGAGCCGTCCCTCTGTACTAGAATTCATCTCAAGCTAATACGAGCTCTCGCTCACTGCGTTCACACGATCTAGGAATGCATTAATAAAACCACGACCTAGGATTAAGCTGTACGCTTGAACGAGGCTCTTTGCAGATCCTTTAGGTGTACGACGGCAAAATGTAAAACGAAACAAGATAAAGAAAATGCTGGAAACCCTGTGGCAGGGTCGCGCACGCATTACCCGTTTAGCTGTGCTTTGCTCTGTGGATATGGCAGTAAAATGTTTCATGACTGCGCTTCTTGCGCAAAATCGCACTTAAATTTAATGGGTAGTACTTCCACGTAAGTAGAAGTACATGTATTGAGGTTTGAGCCTCAATTAGTATTGCAAAAAGCTTATTGGATTTATATAATTGTTATAAAAAAGTGCTGGGCTCTGCAGCTCACGTTCGTCGAAAAGTACACTCAGTCCACTTCAACGCGTCCGCTGCGAAACCTACGACGGTACGGGCCCCTATAAGTTAGAATAACGCACCTATTACAATTGTATCGACTCAGTCGGGTATTTGTTTCTGTGTTCTCTTCGCGTATCATCCCATTCACTAACCCGCGGTATTAGTAAGATGTTAGTACTTGTACATTGTACTTGGGTAGAGGCCGAATAAATTTTGACTTCCGCATTGGGTAGAGCACTAAAATATAACTGTATTACGCAGAAGTGCTTTGCTACAGATGGACAAACCACTACTCAGTTGATACAGTCAGGCATATGTGTAGTTTTCGACGGAAACAAGTTCCGCACCTTCCACGGTGGGAGCTCGTGGAGGAACTTCCTCCACGAGCTTCCTCAAAAGTATCAAAGAGGTATCATTAGTATTACTATACCATTCTCTTTGGATTACTCCAAGTAATCCTAGTGCAAAGCTATAAAATTGCTGTATTAGAATTAATACAGCAATATTAATATCGAAAAAGTATCACTGGGTAATACAATATTTTGATTACTCCGAACCTCTGCAGGAGATGCGCAGCCAGTGACCAAAAATGCAGGTCAAACATGTTCTGGCCCAAGATATTGTTGTTATTGTTACCACTCTACTGTCCTACTACGAAATATTGAAACATTTCTTAGCAGTAGGCCCCGGTTCTAAAAATATTAGAATAGGGATCCGTATTATGGAACAGCTATCCCAGCCTACGCATCGCTCTCGTCTAAATCAAATTGCATTTCTTTTTTTCTAAACTTTGATGGCGCATCGCCCCTGGCGGCTAACAGCCCTAGACGCATTACGCACTGCTGCGTGATGAAAACAATCAAGAGTAAGCTTAGTTAAAATAGCTCCTTCATGCAAGATTACGAAAAATCTATATGGTTTCAGATGCATTTTGGAATTAACGTTAACCCTATTGTGGTCAAATTTATACTTGAAAATTGTATGTGGATTCCCGATACAAAATTGTTAAACATGCATAAATGCTTGGTTTTAGCCCGCTACCCGCAACCTAAGTATTGCAAATATGTATGCATAAGGTGATACTGTATTGTCGCAATTCTTAAACCAAGCATTTATGCATGTTTGACACAACTTCCACAATTCGTATTTTTGGTTAAAAATCAAAACAATAACACTGGGTAAAATTTGCAAAACCAAGCATTTTGCTTGGTTTTACAAGGGTCTACCACAATAGGGTTACTTTCAACGTATATTTGAAAAGTTTCGAACAAGGCTCGGTAATTCCAGTAACTATAATAATAACTTCTTTGTGCATATGGAAAATCTGGTTGGACATCAAACACCGATAGCCTCCAGTAAATCTAGGTGCATTTCTGCGCAATAACGTTTGCAGCCATATGCACAGATAAGAGCACAACCTAACGGGACGATACACCCTTCAACTCGTTTGCGAGTCTGCCGCATCGTTTTGACTACCATATGTATATATTCTGCTGCTATGTAGCAAACGGTTCCCGGAACATCCTCGTTAGCATCAGCTTAGAGCTAGGACATGATTTAGATCAATGCATTCCTAGATCATACAAAGGTTATCGAAATTGATTCAATTTTTATTTCACTTGAGATTTCGTAGATAAATTGGCAGTGCCTCTGAAAAGAGCTCACAGAAAGGGTTTGAGCATTGCGCTGAAGTGCTTGTGTTTCGCGAAACTGTGTGTCGTTGCGTAGCCTTCATGTAGCATGAAACCAGAGGTCCGATAACTCAGTATTATATTGCATTGGACGTCAACGTGAGCCATTATAAATATTACAATTTGTATTAGCAATAATACATATTGCCGCAATTGTTATTTATATTGGGGTCGTTTCCAGGAAACGGTGAAACCAATTTTGCCCTCTTTTGGGTTTTACAAGCGGAAGCTGTTCGTGCATGGTACATTATCAGGTGATGGCGTCCCAGTTACCTGAACACCACGAAAACGAACATACTTTGAATATTTCATTGTGCGGACATTCGCTCACCCTTATTTCGACTATTTCGGGTGGAGCATTTATTTGGCCAAAATCCGGATTTTCAAATCGCAATTACTCCCTGAATACTAACATATAATACGTATTAGTACGCCGCGTTCTATTGTTATAGAGCACGCTCTCAAGCTGAGTAGGGTACTCTGATTGATATTGTACTATCAAAAAGGCACTGTATTGGATCGCAGTATCCGTCCACGAGAATCATACGACACTTCACCATCAAAACCACCAAGATGGATTACTTGGGTTTCAAACTACAGGCATCTACGATACCTTCTCTTCTATCCAAACCTCGTCCAAGGCGTCGAGGAGCTCATTAACACCGTCCACATCTTCGTCAATGTCGCTGTTGGCGTCGCTGGACTACCCCACGCAGCGCGATACATCGCACCATACACGTCGTGCTTGCTGGTGTGCCACTCAGAAGAGTCATCCATAAAGCCACATTTCCCAACACAGTTCTTCGCTACACTCTCCGGAACATGGCGCCACGCGCTCGACACCCATGCAGCAACAGTTTCGATGGAAGGTGGGCGGGGATTGCCACCTCGAGTATAAGCAACCTGACTCGACCTTATCCATTCATCAATGAGGACAGACATGTTGTCCTTAAAGACTTAAACATGCCCACGTCGCCCGCTTGTAGGTAAGGCGTCAACCTTCCTGGTGTCACAGCCATTTTGATCGCCTTTTCAGCACACCGCTCCATCACGGCCTTGGCGATATGGGCATGCATAGAGTCCCAAATGACCCATTGTCCTGTAGGATGGGTCACTTGGGGAACGTACTATTCCAGCCTTTGCAGATGGAGCTCTGGCCGACCCATGCCGGGGTTGGAACGAGACGTAACAGCCACCAATGCGCTCCACAGCACCCCGAGTCTTCCCCTTCCATATGGTACATGGCGGCAATTTTTCCAGTCGCAGTAACTGCCAACGCGGCCGTAATCCTCATCGACACAAATCCCGTCGAACGATCACGACGCGACGGCGGCCGATCTCATCGATTGTTTGGTTTCTGGAGTCCTCAAAGTAGACCGCAGTCTCATCCATGACATTTGTCCGATCCCAATTCATCTCATCCTTGTGACACGACAAGAAGCGCATGTAGAAGACAGCGCGAGAAACCAGCTCGTGGTCGGTGAGCGTAGTAAGATAGGTGCGACGCTGAAGGCTGGGCCCATTACGCTGCACGAAGGTATTTAACGGGTCCGATACGGAGAAGCGGGTGGGGTGCTCTTCATGCTTTTCCCAACGGCCGGCGTGAAACAGTTCACGGGCTTGCGCACCAACCCAATCTCGCGATATTTTCTCCTTTCGAAGGCGGCGATCGTAAATCATGTCCACGAGGGTGTCCTCGGCTTCACCGAGGACTGGTTTTCGACCGCCACCTTGACGACGGTGGCGGTTTCCTTGGCTCGCAAGGATTTGGTCACGTTCCCGCCACCACTGTCGGAACGAAGCAGCGGTAACCCGCTACTCTAACTGACGCAAAGAGCTTCAGCTCGTGATGGAACGCCACCACCCTCTGTAGCCACTCAATGGCCCGGTGCTTGATGCTTAGCTCCACACTTTTCCGTCTTGCTGGCATTTTGACAAATGCGGATCTTCTCGAAGGGATTTAGCACGGACAAATGCATGGATGGATGGGCATTATCAACCATAGGTCCAGCTACAGTGCGACTTCGATGCACTTGGGTGACGGAAGTCTATATGTATGTCGTTCTATTCGAAACGGTACCCTATTTTATCGCACTCTATTCGAGGGTACTCTATTGTAGTAGTATGCCCTCAAATAGGGTACTCTATTCGTAGGGCATTCTAATATCTTAAGGATACTAATACGTATTATACGTTAATCTAAATATTAAGCCAAGCAGACTAGAGTAAAGGTTGAAAACGGTATCTGGTTTTAAAGATCCCATTTTAGTGACGTCACTAAAGCGCCAGTGGACGATTAATTAAGTCGCACGACTAATAAGGGTGGAGGGTATATCGTACTGATAAATGCTGTCGTGCGTAGTGCTATTCATCCCCAGGAGTGGTAAACATCGGGATTCTCGGGTCAGCTTCATTTCGTATATGTATTGTCAATAATTGACCCAGTTATATAATGTATCTCTCAGATCCGCGGCCTTTCATTATAGCTAATCACATGTCCACGGTACTGTGGTGCAAGCCTTACCTCAATAGCAACTTACTCGTTGGCATGAAAACCTATCGTGATCGAGCTCGGCGTGTCCGCGGGGAGGTTGATGGTGCTGAATGTCGGCGCCAAAACGCGGAGCTGGATCAGCGACACAGCGACTCAAGAACAAGGAAGGAGGAATGCATTTCATAAAAGGGATGAGAGGTCTCACAGGCTAGGTTTCCAAAAGTTGAAATTATTTCATCCGTCAGAGCCATCAAGTTGCAAAACCAACCCTTAAAGTTTTATTTGATGTAGTACCCGGCGAGTGTCCGTTCCGTTGACGTCGTGCATATCAAAATCCAGAAATTCCACGTTGTACTGCTTCACGAACTCGAGGATGTCCTCGTGTGCGCTCGACCACAGGTCTGCGAACTCGATGCACGGGAATCCGAGGATCACCAGGCCTTCATCCTGGTGCAACTACTGCAGCTTCAGGTAGTGCATTTACAGCAGACTGTGCAAGCTGGACACGTTCACGACTAGAACAACCTTACCCGTGTAGCCCTCTACGCTCACCTCCTTCTGTTCATAAAATCCCTTCAACTCATAGAACGAATTGGCTTACTCGCGTAGCACGTCGCGGCTCGGGCTTTGTCGCCACATACACGAGCTTCACGCCGAACTGAAGGTGGGTGTTTTCGAACTGGACGAAGCCATCAGTAGCGAGTCTAGCGCCGAGGCGCTTGCCACACTGCTTGGCCATCAACTTGAAGCCTTTGAGAATTCGCCGAGCATTCTGATATTGTGAATTCCACCTAAATTTGTAGATGCTGACTGGTTTAGCGAGCCAACTAGCTTCGCGGCATACAAAATCCAAGTCATGTACTAATCGCGCAGTGGCGAAATCATATTTTCTTGAGTCCAATCATGACATGTGGATACATCCCGATATCGTACTTAGTCGAGTTCCATTCAAAACCAAGTGCTTTGCTAGATTGCCTCCGAGATTTACCCCTGCAGGATTGGTCAATCTCGCAATCCAGTTTTGAGTAGAACAGCACAATACGCTTTTACGTCATTTCCATGGTTTCCATAGTGAAACGAGCTTTTGCATATAAAAAGTCCGATCCCTCCGTTGATGGAAGGGAAGTCCGTAAATACACCTCTTCAGAAATCTAGAAGAGTCGAAGTCCGTCTCTTCAATTGTTCGCAACCAGAGTGTTTTTCTTTCTTTCTGAAAAGCGCCCCAGGAGAATATATATATTAAAACGTAAACCTAACCCATCTTCAAAATTAATAAATGCTCGTCGTAAAACCTAAATAGGAGACTAAATAAGGTACAGTAAATCAGAGTCCCAAGATTATAGGGGGGCTTCGCTCCAATAATGTATTACCAGAAACTCATCCCCTCCGTACCATAATTTATTGGAAGTGTCTAGGTTCACCGATATTTTCGACATAAAAAGAGCGACGTCGCTACCTTGCTGATACCGGTATTCTCAGTACCTCCAACTTAAAAAAAAGTTTCGGAAACTGCGAGCGGCTATCGCCGTTCATTCGCGCTTCGGCTCCCTCCCATCGTTGCTGCTGTCGCAGATGTCCCACTCTCTTCCTACTTCTGTCTCTCCGTCACGGCCTCATCGTGTGTGGCAGCGTCATGACTACAAGTCCGACGACTCGTCCTTCTACCCGAGGAGCTGATTCTGAACTAGCGGCAAGGGTGCTGTTAATGATGAAGCGTTGGTCCATCAAGAACCAAGCGCTGATAGCGCGAAAGCGCGCTAGCTGATACGGCAAATACACTTGAGATCACCTTGCCTACTTTCGGCGGAACATTTCCATCGTGGGCGGATCTAGAAGCTGCGTTTGAACGGTACGATATTTTTCGACGCAAACTTTTATTTATCTGCTATTCTAAATGATATTTGATTCTTACAGGTACCAAAAGAAGTCTCACCAGATTTACAAGCTGCGGACGAGCAACTCCACCCGCGACCGAAATCAAGAGCGAACAAAACGAGCTGCTCCCTCAGGGAAGAAGCCATCTACTCGAAGACCTTCATTTGCACTCATGGTTGGCAATTCAATCCTCGTGGAAAAGGGAACCTGGACTAATCACACAGGTCGATCAATTGGATGCAAGGCCAGAATGAGTGCACTGCTGTCTAAAGTTGAAGATGGTTCCTACACTGTTCGAGTAACGAAATACTACTCAACCCATGATCTCAGCGTTGGGTCCGCCGAGCACTACACGTACGCCGAGAAGCGGAAGATTGAATCTAAGCATATCAAGAAGGTCGCTAAGACGCTATGGCAAGGTCCGTTGACACCCTACGTGCTACAGCAACAGTTTTGTACTAACAGTAATGCATTCTTTTGTATTTCTTAGGTGGCGCCGAGCGCAAAAAGATTTTGTGCTATTTAAAGGAAGCGTCAAGGAATCCTATCTAGCCGAATGACGTTGAAAATATGATCGCGCTGATGCTGCGCGATACGTACACTTCAACCGACGTTGATGTTCGCGTTTCGCAATTACTTCAAGGTTTTAATGAAGATCCAGGGAATGCTGTAAGACTTTTCCGCGATCCAGCAACGATTTGACGAACTGCATCGCGTTTCAGACGGCGCATATGAAAACTATGGCTCGCAAGTTTCCTGAGGCACTCTGTGTAGATGCCACGTATGGAACGAACAGTGACCGGTACGGTGAGTTTAATGATCTTCTGTAGTTGATAGATTGGCGACTTGTTCACAAAGATATTCAAATTTGGTTACTTGTTCACCAATTATTGACTGTGACTTCAACATTTATGGTGTCCGAAGGTATCGTTTGTTTAGTTTGATGGTAACATACAAGTTTGGCAGTGGGTCTTACGTTCAGCACGCTTTGATCGATGGAGAGACCAACATCAACATGAAGAGTGTGTTCAGGGCGTTCAAACGAAACAATGCAGCGCGGGCCAAAGAGAAAGTGGTAATCATTGACAAAGTCTTTACCGAGCTTGGTGTGCCTCAATCTACATCGAGTCGCGTGCTTAACAAGGCAAAGGTTGTTATGCAAGAAGCCTTAACAGGTTTCTCGCCCGCGCGGATTGTCTGGCCTACACTCGCTCGTCAAAAATCCCTCGCACGCCTGACTGGCGCACGCAACCCCTGATGCAGTTCACATGGGGATTGATCGACGAAAAAAACTATCGGGTAAGCCACGAATTTGGCATATATTGGATGGGTTAACTGTGGCCTAACGTACCGTCTTCGTGCTGTTCTTATATCTATACCAGGTTCAGGAGCCTCCAGTACGCGATCTCCAAAACGCGCGTTACAACGGTTGGTTGCATGGGGTGTTCGTTACTCGCACCTTGTGCTTTAGTGCGGACGGTGTGACAGTTTGGAGTACACAACTGCTTTGGTGGTTGGAACGATGCCGATACAAGCCTGGAGTTCCGTGAAATGCTGTCGGACAGCAATCTGAATCCTGATGCAAGATACGGCGTTATTGCCGACAGTGCAATTCCGTGTGATGCTGACATGGGGTCGCATCATGACCTCGCTGAAGGAGCGAGACCTCAGTAGATTGGTTCCTTCGGTTCGGGATGTAGGTCGCAGACAATCCCGTACATTCTCCAGGCAGCAGAGGGGACGAGGTCGGTGAAGAAGGGTTTCCATCAACTTGTGCATCCCTGCTTGCAGACAAAGCTAAACGACGTCTTCGGTTAGACAATTTGTTCAGACTAGCAAACTACAGAGTTTGCACTGTTGAGGTTAGTCAGATCCGTACTACGTCCATTCATGGACGAGAAGATAACAAGTAAACATGGTCGTATTCTCTGCGTTCTTCTGCACCTCCCCCTGACTCTTATCATTTGCTCACTTCTTCGGCATGTTCGACAAGAGCTTCATCATCTGTTCGTGGCATTGCCACGCTTCAGCGCTTCTCGACGGCCTCGGTATCTTCTCGACGGCCTCGGTATCTTCTCGACGGAGATACTCCCGTTCGGCGCGCTCGCGCCTCTCTGCTTCGATGCGTTCTTCTCGCACTTCCCTGCGTCGACGCTCGTCGGCCTCTGCACGGCGATCCGCGTCCTTCTGGAAAAACAGGAGCATTCACATAATTTCACTGCCGCCTACGGCTGCTTCTTATCAAAGTCGCCGAGTTCTCTGTTCATATCGTCCATCCTCTCTTTGACCTAACGCACTTGCCCCTAGCGTAGGTGGTTTTGTGAGGTGAGGTGTCCGTTTTCGAGCTGTCCGAACGGGTCCGTTTTCCATTGTCGGTGAGTACTGTTTGAGCCATCGTCTCTAGGTTGTCTTGAAGGACGCGTAGGTCTGGTCCGCCCAATGGGTTGCTTGCCGCGTTGTGTCTTTTGTTCTCATCCTCCTCCGGGGTGTCTGTAGCAGCATTTTAAGGATCGCTCTGTAGCACGGGCCCATCCGGAGTGGCTACCGTGAGGATGGGAACGCGTCGGGGTTCTCGAGGGTGTCCGGCCGCACGACTTGCAGTCTTCTGACTAAGTGGGGTCGAGCCGACGGCCTCTTCTTGACGAGGGCGCAGGTCGAAGGTGCTGACTGCGTCCATAAAGGCAGGTGAGCTGGGGATCAACTGGTCTAGTGGCGTTAAAGGTGTGTCGTCTATACCGGCCTCCGCGTCGTTTGGGGATTCGTCCTCAGACAAGTCGTAGTGAGATGCAAGACTAGCGTCAACAAACCCTGAGACGTCCGTATCGTGCCGGGCACTTAATTGCCATGAACGGACGATTCCAACAACTGGGTGGATTGGCTGTTGTCTTCTCTCTCGCTGTATGTATCCCCACCATTCAACTCGTCGCCTTCTACCTCCACTGCTTACATCGCCCAAATCATGGAAGCCCTTCAGGCCCTCCGCTGGAGGTCGTGCAGCTGCAATAGTCATGTTGCCGTCACCCGGATCCCCACGGTCGTCGCGTCGGGTAGAGTAATCTTTGCGTGTGGCCTAATCCACACCCTCAAAACGGTGGCGTCATCCTCTCCCCGTCAGGACCGTCGTGAGAGGTTTACACATCTTCCTCTTCGATTCTGCGTTGAATCTTCTTCGCCCATACAACTGGTTTTAGACGTAGGGGCACCTCTCCGCGACTGGTCAACTTACGCTTCGCATGTAGGCTCTTAAACGTTCAGCGCAGGGACTCGAAGTCACGCGCCGGAAAGTGTCTTGTCCGTTGTATTTGACAGCCTCATGCGCCCACATGTTGCGGCCTAAGGGGAGTATCTCCTCGGCTGGTGAGCATAGCAACAATTGGTCATTGACAGTACAGTTGTTGTAACAGGCGCGTCGTCCTCGCTATACAGTACAAAAGGAAGCTTTAACAATTAATCCTCCACCTAATTACATGCAATGAGACATACTGCTGTCACAGTGGATGTCTTGTCTTGTCTTGTCTTGTCTTGTCTTGTCTTGTCTTGTCTTGTCTTGTCTTGTCTTGTCTTGTCTTGTCTTGTCTTGTCTTGTCTTGTCTTGTCTTGTCTTGTCTTGTCTTGTCTTGTCTTGTCTTGCTCTGACTTGCGTGCGCTTGAGTTCCGGAGGGAAAATCGAAGAATGAGGAGAAGATCGCTCATCAGTATCCCCAAAGAAAGAAAACAAAACACGTGAGATGAGGGCAGAACCGACGTATTGAATTCATTATATACAAAGAAACGCCTCGAATACGTAGACCTCGTCAACGAGACCTCCTTCAACCACGTTTGAACCTCGTGGAATCTCGCACATGGATTACAAGAGTGATTCATAAAACGGAGAATTTCACCCTCCTCCTTCGCATCAATCCCAACATGCTTCCGTCCGTTGGTCCTTGTGTTCAAATGCATACGAAATCCATCGTGCATCGGTCCAATCCGACTGGTCGATACGAACAGGTTTATGTGACTCAGATACTGACCGATAGCCACACGAGCAGGAATGTCTGACGTGGTAGCCATCCACGCATACCAGTACGCTTGCTCCTGGTATTGAGAAGCGACGTGTGCTCAGCCAATGAGTTTCCACACTCCATCAAACGCGCAGTTGCTGTCGCGCCAAAAAGCGACTTTCCCTCGCATTCAGACCAGACGTAGCCTTGCACTGCTGTTCGCATCCGCAATCACCACCCGCTCGAACTCCGGTGCTAACCTGTGCAAACCTCATAAGGTGCGGATTCCACTGCTTGGTCAACTTTCAAAGTCTTGGGGCCACTCCTCGGGGACCCATGGTTCTGCCTCGGTTGGGTGCACCGTATCGAAACGCAGTTAGATCCGTCCGTCATCGGACAGCGGACACGCGTAGCCGCCACTTCAGCCAACTTAGCACGCGCATGATGAAACTTAGACTGGCAGCGAACCTCAGGCGATCGAGGAGGTCTGAGACCAGCGATGAAACGCAACGCGTCGGAGTCGTACCTGTCAGACTCATATCTCTCGGCGAACCATCGCGAGATCTCACCCTCGGGTGTGCGAGCGCGACGCAATGGGGTCTGCTCGCGTACAGGTCTAACAGGGCTCGGTGTCCACACAACAACGCTCGTCGATGCCCTCTGAGGAGACCAAGACGCCCCCGACCTCAGACCGAGGAAACCACGGCGGCTCCGTAATAGTCCGTGTTTGCCTGGTCGTCTGAGGAGACCATGGTGCACTTGCCATGACATCCGACCGGGGAGTCCACGGTGGCTCCGTAACGGTCTGCGACTGTGATGTCAGGACGACGACTGCGTCTTGATAAATGGAAGACGCAGCTTCGGCAGAGGCGCTCTGATACTCAGGGTACGAATAGCCGCGACGGAAGGGTCGGAGAAGTCGGAGGACTGTCGAATGAGACGCCAATTGTGATCCTCCGTTGGTTGAGTGGCTTGCAGGCGAAATGCACGAAAATACTCGCGACTGTGTGGTTACAAGATCCGCGGGAGTTAACTGGAAATCGGATAGCGACTCAACTTGAATCGTAGCGACCTATAAGACAAGGGGGTTTCTTAAGACAGAACCGAACCGGAGCCTCACACAAGGCCCAGCGACCTCTGGGGATGGCTTCAGACACTTGGTACGGAGTCCCACCGTCTCATGATCGTCATGGGCACCAGCCTTCCTTTTGGAGCCCCTGGACACTGTTGAGGTATATAACCGCTGCGATGTCCTAACCAGACTCGGATGCCACGAAGCCGTCGCTACGCTCCCGCACGCAGACTATTCTTCGACGGAAAGCCGTTTCGGATGGTTTTCGACTCAGTCGACGGATTTGAAAATGGTCGAACCTGGAGTCCGCGCGCGCGCGAAATCCAAACCGCTTGAAGATCGTCTCAACTTCAATTGAATCTAAGCTTTCATGTTGGATGTGCTGTTTGAGCACATAGCGAAATCCAGTAAGTTTTGATACGGTTGCAGCTTGAGAGGGTGACTAAAACTTATAAAACGGTGATTAAATAATTATTTGGTGAGACCACTTTTTGGTCTCGCCAAAAATCGAGTTTAACCAGCAAGTTTAATGACCTTTTAATTCACCTAACCCCAGTGATTAAACGTTTTGATGTAGATTTTGGAGGGCACTTATTGCAATACTACTATAGGAAACCCTGGCGCGAATTCACTGACACACTATCAAGCTTTGCAGACAATCAGCCAAATATAAGCTACTCGTTACAAAACATGAAAACCAATGAGTGTAGGACCACAACTAACCTCCGAGAGAAACCGCACAGTGTTGAGCCTTGATGACAATGTACGCCGCCCAAAACTAGTGTATCCACCGATATGTCAAGGCCTTCGAGATTTGGTAGACCTAGCATAACTCCAACGCAGTCTGGTGAGACGGGAATCCGGTCTCAATACGTTTCTGGAAGTGTTACCTAACCGCACGGTTTATTTGGCAACTACATACATTTAGCATGGATTCGCTCTGCATCCACCGGGAAGAACCGCTGTCCCACACTCAAGAAACAATCTCTCATAAACTTTGGCACAGAAACCTTTCACATATCGTACCTGTGCAACTTTTATATTTAGAGACAAATTTAGAGATCGATCATGACACCATCTTATGGCGGTTTTGGGCGGCGTCCACTGTACTAAAATCCGAGTGCCTCAATAATGGCCGCTTCCTAAAAACACAAAGTGATCTTATCAAATTCAGTGCATAGACAATGCTCTACTTTTGGTTGTACCAAATTCAGATTGCGTCCTGAAAACACAAAAGAATGAAACTCGCTGCGTTACTGCTGGTACGCTTAAGCCTGTGTAGCAAGATTTGCCAAGGGTGTCGCCAGTGAAGGTAAGGAGGACGTTAACTACGCAGGCAGGCATGTACGATGATGGGCGTTGATGAGAGCGGCAAGTTGACGGCTGATCTGAGTCGTAGGTCCTGCAGGTCGGGCCGGCTGAGGGACCGGCCTGCCGAACAAAAAGTAAATTGACAACTGAGTGAATTGCGTAGTTAGCATGGCTATCAACTTGGTTCCCGCGTGGCGGTGCTTGGTAAGCATACAGTAGAGTCGGAGTAAAGGTCCGGAGCTGCCGTGACGGTGACGGACCGGTTCAGCGCAGCAGCCAGATTAACGGCCATAGCTGGTAATATAGCATTCATGACCCCGATTCCTGCGCAGAAATCTCGCGCGCTGCGTGTCTTTGAAGCAAAGTACGTCGTACCGATCTGTCGGGGTGGTTGACACCGATCTGTCGGGGTGTCAACCACCCCGTACAGATTTCCCTCCTGGGCCAATTTGGTACGAAAACGCAGCTGCTCACGGACGTTTTTGTCTTGGCCTGAACGATTTTTGTCTGGTTTGGTACGACCAAAATGGTTTTGTGTTTTCAGGAACCGCCCAATGGAGTAAAACTCGCAAATTGAAGATGACCGTCGGGTCATACATAATCGCACCGTTCGGGCCCCATACTCAGACCAAGTAAAATAAAAAATGGATACAGATATTCAATTGATCATCACTCTCATTTTGGATTCCGCATCAGCATACGTGGGTTTCCTCCGCTGCCAGCGCGTCCACAGCTCCGC
Organism: Phytophthora quercina; assembly: GCA_014706105.1. Classification (NCBI taxonomy): domain Eukaryota; phylum Oomycota; class Peronosporomycetes; order Peronosporales; family Peronosporaceae; genus Phytophthora; species Phytophthora quercina. The sequence goes on along the minus strand of JACBOW010000095.1, from coordinate 25,280 downwards.
AAGCACCTCCAAACGCCTACGTTCTACGGGAAGAAGACGGTACAGACGCTGCAGCCAAGTTATCTCGTATGTTACAAGCTCTAGAGATAGCTGGTTTCCCCAAAGCGCGTGTGAACTCATTCAGCGGTATCACGTAGCTCTTACAGCGCATGATTCCGAGTGAATACGCCGAGAAGGGAAGAGTTCAATGGAATGTCTTATTCCAGTCACACGGCAAGATGAAACCTCGCCTGGGGTTCGCACAGGAGGTGGTGCGCTGCATTGAGACTCTAAGTTATGCCTGCCCAGTGCCAATTCAGCCGCACCAGTTGCTGCTCCAGGACTACGGAGATAATGAAACAGTGCAGAACCTCGTACTTTGGTTGATAGATAAGGGTCAAGAAGCTGAACATTGGAAAAGCTCTGTCGGGAGAGAGCATATTTGCAGGTTATGAGCCCACAAACGGGAAGGAAATATGTCGCACCACTGTCGAGTTTCTGCTTGATGCCTATGCACCGAAAAGACGGTGGCAATATATTGCAGCAGGAGAAATGGAGGAGAGTGAGGATGCATTGATTCAAAGGTGTTTTGGAGTATGGAGAAAGAGTTACTCTTGCCATTGACGCTGAAGAATCGACGATGGAAATGAAAGAGAATGGAAAAGACCAAGTCGAATTCGTGGCGCAGGTTGCAAGCCAAGCTGCGGCGATCGCTTCAGGTGGAGCGTTGAAACCACGTGCAGGAAGTTTGATAGGGTTAACAAGGACAAAGAGGAATAATCCGGAAGCTGCAGATTTTGACAGACAACATCAAAAGGCGATGAAGCAGGCGAAGGAGGAACAACAGGCGTTGCTGAATCAATGTCGTGAGCGTAAAACGAAGTTGCTGAAGCGAGCGGTTTCTGCTCAGAAGGCAAGCAGGAAATTTTTAAAGGTCGTGTGGGACCGGGTGTGCAGTCTCCTTTGGACCTATTGCGAGCACAATGGAAAGAGCATGAGGTACATGTCCAGCAACTAATTCAGTAGAAGAACTTGGACGCCAAGACGAACGAGAGCAATGCACGAGCTACAGCACTGGACGCAGCGCTCGCTGCAGTCAAACAGGAAACGGAACAAGTAGAAGCGCAGCTGCCGAAGGATGAAAGGGTTTAAGTCCACCTCGCGAAGTTGCGCCAACCTGTGATGAAGAATGAGGCTCTAAAGCGTGAGAACAATGAGTTTCGCACAAAGTGCTGACTTGAGTTGAAAGCTCTGAAGGAGTGCATTGAGAGGCTGAAGCTGCAGGTGGCGAAGAATGCTAATAACCAAGACGAGGAAGCGCTCCGTCTGAACGAGATAGAGGAGATGCACGCTCAAATGGCTAAGAAGCACAAGGACATGAAGCTTGCCGCAGCCAAGCAGACCCGAGCACTACGTCTGAAGACGAAGCATAATCAACGGAATTTCGACGCGTGTTGAGCTGGTACAATACGAAAAGCGATTCGTTGAGCTATAGGATGAGGTCGCATTGACTCTGGACGAAACTCGCAAGTACTACTGCGTCTACAAAATGCTCAAGACGACAAACGAATTTCTGGAGAATCTCGCTTATCAACAGCATCAACGAGAACTTTGACGTCGCGATGGGATCTAAGACAGCTACGCAAGCTTTCTTTATGCAGATTGAAAACGTTATTCAGAATGTACAAGTAACTGTTGGCAATCAGCAGACTGCCTGAGACGACCACCAATTCACTGTGCAGACGGTGGGGACAATATATTTTACAAGCAACTTTGCCGTATTTTACAAGCAATCCGTGGGAAAACAGGAAAGCAAGCAGTAGTAACCTGTTTGCCAAGCAATCTTTGGATAGCATATAGAGAAAGCAAACAGGCATCCACACGATCTACTGCCATAACCGTATGCAAAGTTTGTATTAATCAGGCTTGTGTCTAGCACTGCCGCTGTTTAGTCCAACACAAGCACCGCCTCTGACCCATCGCTGTCTTCTCGCGGTCCTGTCTCTCTTTGCGGGCATTTTTCTCTTCTTCGGCGTTTCCTTCTCTTTGTAGAAGTTCACTCTCTTCTTGTTTTTCTTCTCCTTGCGTCATTTTGCTTTCTTTTTCCTGGCTTTCTTCTCCTTTTTATTTCTGTATCTCCCTCTCTTCTCTAAGTTTCAAATAACCAGAGAGCTCGCATATAAACGATTTCAGTCGAATCACAGAGCTCTTCCACAACTTCTTAGACACGAGCGACACATTGCAGTGCACGAGAAATTTCGTTAACTAGAGAATTGGGCTGGTAATGCTTTCCTTGGGAGGCGGGACAATTAGTTTATCGCAGGCTGATGTTCCAGGGGTTGGAAAAAATAAAATCAATACAATAACTACGGTAGTTTTTGTACGGAATAACTTATTATTGCAACGCGATTCCAAGGGTAGATCCTTGGAATCGCGTTGAATTTGATTGCCTCGAAGGGAGAAGTTCATCTTGGCGACGCGTCATTTACGATCCGCTTCGCACAACTTACGCACCTACGCAACTACGCACCAACACACTACTACTTGTGCAGAACGTATGCAAACTCGCCGCTACCGCAGCCCCCACCCCTTTTTCAGGGTTATACTTCGCTGTTGTGGCGTCGGAGCAAGCTCCAACTCAAATTCACTATCTACGCAACTACGCAACTACGCACCTACATACTGCCACTTGTGCAGCACGTATTCGAACTTCGTCGCTACCGCAGCCTCCACCCTGTTTTTAGGGTTATACTTTGCTACTACCGCCTGAAGAGACCTGAAAAAAGCCCCAGGCCGTCGCCCACGGCACCGTTGGTAGTACCAACTTGGTACGTCAATCGCTTTAAATCGCTTTACCTTGCAGTTCTCGGAAGTCAGCGCCGGCAGCGGAACCTTCAGCGCATGTACAGCGATGCTCTTCTGTCGGTATGCATGGTTGTATTTGGCACTGGTTAGCGTCCCTCCTTGCCTCGTTGCCAGAGGTTAAAAGTGCCGCCATATACTAGATGGACGGAGATCGAAAGGTCTTGTCAAACTCTTTTCTTGCTCAACTACCATTTTGAAGTAAGAGCTAGACGTATCTTGCTGGTGCAAAAGAAATCCTGTCTAAAATGATTATCCAAGGGTATCATCTACGCCACTCATATTTCCTGTTCAAATTTATATTTTTCTGTGCAAAGTCACGAAAAACCTGCAGTAATTTGAATACCTCCGTTGTTTATACGAAATGTTGAAAATATAAGGAGGGTTCATTTGAAATTTGTATTAGTGCAGTACCTACTTTTTTCTGTGGACCACATATTTGTCCCCCGAATTAATCCTTATTGGGCTGTACGTACTACCTACCAGGGTAATGTATGTACATGCGAACTCTTACTGTACGTGTTGCTTTTTTTTTTAAATATTTTTATGAAGCTCACCTGTTTCGATTACAAAATCAGTTTTCGTACATGTATCTGGATTTTGACATCGAAACATGTGAGCCTCAAATTACTTGATAAAAATACACTCTTGCTTGGTTTTCTGACAGATGCTGGCTTGCTTGGAAACACTGTACAAATTGCTTGGATTAAATAGACTCCCGAGACGCTGGACAAGCAAGTGTCAACTGCTGCTTGAACACGAGCGAATGTACGTGAATGCAATTCAAGAGCTCCAGAATGAGTGCGAGAAGAATGAAAAGCTGGTCGCTAGACTGGAAGAGTTGGCAAAGCAGTAGCCTGCAAAGTAAAGGTCCGGTAACTGGTGTTGCATCGCATTTGCATGTTGCGTAAAAATAATCAACGTAATTTGGGATCGTTTCATGTTACAGGTCCCAATCGACAAGTGATTGTACGTCACAGATCTCAGCAGAATGAGCAGGAAGAAGAATTTATCTCCAACACGTTCGCTCGCATCATGCCTGAATTTCGCTGTTCGAGTGCTCTCCTCTACAGCGACTGTCCAAGAAATATGTACGAAGCCCATTTTGGCGCCGATGGTGGTGGAAGCGCACCGATTTGGACAACAAGTGCCAAAGCATCTTGAGTCGTGTGCCTCCACTGACATTCGGACGCTACTCAAGGTTTTGCAGGGTGACCAGAACAACAAGTTGTCTCGCGAATCTCCGTTAGCAGGATTGGATTTCGCTGACTTGACATGGGACTTTGAAGGAACTGTGACGGACACACTCGAGATGGAGCTACAGGAGTTGGAAAGCCGAGCTGCAATGAATGCAACAGATACGTGTGTAGTCTTTTCAACAACGTCGCGGACTTTAAGTGGTGGGCAAGCTGTGATCTGGTTTCCTCGAAACCGCAATGGAGACTTGCGCGACGCGGATGACAGAAAGAAGCGCCAGATTCTGATTTATGTTTGCCCCGGCGCGTCAAAGTTGTCAAGAGCGTGGACGATCTGATAAAGAAGATGTATGATGAATTACCGACATTACGAGAGAGTGGTGCGACGTACAACGTGTGGGAAGTGGTTATGGGCACGAAATCGCACAACCAGCAGGAGGAACAATCTAATGCGGTTCAATTAGAACCTGTGTCATTACAGGACAATGAAAAAGATACAGAAACTCTAGGAGAGAGCCAAAGAGAAATTATTGCTGGAGATGATGCAGTGCAAAGTGACGTTGATAATGGTATGCATGGTGATGTTCTCGGTATAGTCCATGATGGTGGCGATAAGGAAGAAGAACATGGCAGCAATGGGGTGGTCCGATCCTATGAAGTGCAGACACCACAGCGTGAAAGTGGTGATCAGTCACCGTTTCAAACGTTGGCCACGGTTGAGAAACCGGTAGACGATAATCCGGGTCTATCTTCTCCTATGTTCACCTTCGGGTCTGAGCCAAGTGGTATTCAGGCTGAAGACGATACTCCAATCAGCCCTCAAAACCCAGCGACAACAGTTTCTTCGTCTCCTGAGATACCCACCAAGAAACCAAGCACACCTCATGAATATCCTGAGGGTGATAATCACAAGGATGCTGTGAGTGGATCGCTGGAAATCAAAGTCTCGGATAGTGACAAACAGGGAGGCTCAATGAGTGAGTCGCTGGAAATCTACGACAAGAAGGAAAACTCTGCTGTGTGTGTGGCTGAGGTAGATTCCTCTGAACACTTTGAATCACCCGTACAAAACGAGAAAATTCCATCAGTTCAAAAGCCAAATTCTGCTGCTGCTGTAAGCTATAGAGATAAACTCGGCGCGCGGGTTTGGTGGGAGATCGCATATACTGCAAGAAGGCTTGAGCGCGAAGAGATCCTGGAGCGCCAACAGCAAGCACGTCAACAGCCGTCAGCTATCCAAGGACGACGACCAAATGCTCACCTCTCACGACAAATGGAACCAACAAGATTGTCGAAGAATGACCAACCAGTTCAAGAAATTCATGAAACGAAGAACGTTCTCGTGGAATGCTCAATGCCAGCAATTTCACCCGCTGCTTCAATGTCAGCTCTCAATAAATCGCAGGAGGGGGCCTCGAATAAGTCGCTCGAACGGAGACAGTTCTCGAGAGCATCCCTGGCAAAACCTGCTACCCACGAATCTGTGAAGTCCTCTTTTGTGCGGCTACGAGATTCAATCGACCCTATTAACACGGAAACCAGCAACCAAGAGGAGGATGAAGACGAAGCTGTCGCGCAAATGATGTGGGGAAGCACTCATACTACCTACGAACTGGATCGCAACACAAACAGTAATACCACAGAAGATGAACTGCAGTCAACGGAGGCAACCGCTGCTGTTGCATTTAACATTCGTGGTCGGGTACCGATGCGATCTCGTCGTTCTTCTGGCAAAGTAGGTATGCCTGCTCTAGGTGAATCCAGCAGTCCCGAGCACATTCTGCCTTCTGGTGACTCAGATCGTTGCACAACTGCAGAAAAGCCATCTGAGGTTATCCAGAAATCAAGCTTCGACACTTATTGAAAGCAAGGCAGTCGTGCCTGCACCAGCTCCTGTCGCTACTTTTGCTCTAAGTGAAGAAAATATCGCCGCAACATCCGCAGAGTCCCGCCATGAGAGACTTAATGAACTTCGACAGAAGAAGCTTCAAAATTGCAGCAAGCCCGGGATATGTCGCTTCAACAGCAACAGAAGAAACAGCGTCAAAGTCATCGACCACTCTCGTTCGCCAACTCGATTTACTCGAAGAAGGCATCAAACCGCCAGTTGATACAGAACGCTTTGGAGTTTACTCTACTTGCAGGTGGATCGATGGAGAAGGAACGCACGTTGGCATTACAAGCTCTCGCTGAATCTACTTGCGACAACTTCATTGTACTTCTCAAATCTGCAAAGGAGTTCAAATTCCGTGCATTGTACGGAAATCACGTTGATCGAGACTGTGCAACTCGGATTTACTCCGTTCTACCGGGTAATTCAGCAAGAGCACCGCTTAAACTCAGCAGCAACGAGATCATTTCGCAGTTTTTCAAGTACAGCTCGGCGAAGAAACAATTCTTGCCAGTTCCTACGAGGTCGTTCACTGTGAAAACCGATGCGTGTGCTCTGGTAGATCAACTTGTTTTCAAAGGGAAGTCCAAGAACAACACCACATCTTTAGCTCGCTTGCTGTGAAAGAATCATGAAAAATGATAGCGTACACATAACTTCACGTGCATCTGCAGCTATAGTCCTTCTTTCTTACGGCTGCCAGTTCCTTCGCTCCGAAATGGGTCTATAGCGACGGAAAGCGGGTAGTGAAGAGCGTGCTGGTAGTACGCAAAGCAACGCCATCAGCATGGCCCACTCAATCGGGAACTCGAGCACTTCTATCATCACAACCCAACGCAACAATCCGTCATTACTGTGTGCAGCACCATCCGCTGCCCTTCCTGACCAGAAGAAGAACGCCGGGTTAGCCTGCACGATGGAGTGCAGCGGGATATGTGGCCAGTGAACATCACTGGGTTCTGTTGTGTTCCCTACAAATGATCTCGACGCTTCATCCGATGGTGGTGTACACTGTGACGCTGCAAGTAACATCGACGACGTCACGTGCATGAGGCAAAACACCGCTGCAATGAACGCAATACGTCGGATATTCCTCTTGCGATGCGTCACATCCTCCGCCACTTTGTACAGCAACACTCATTCTTTCTCCATATGCTGGTAGTAAAACCACACACGCCGTCCAGCAACACAATAGCACCACCGTCGCTACCAGCAACAAACTGCGTCGAATTTTACTTATTGGCTCTTGTCTTGCAAATAGGAACATCCACATTTGCAGCAAGTAAACAGCCACCACTAATCTGATAAATAAAAGTCTCGGTGGTGGTGGAGGTTTTAACGAAGATGTTTGTGTTGTCATTGCTCCAATATCTCTTCTTTTATCAAGATCTTCGAGTGTGTAAACTTTGCAATAAAGTGTCGTAGGTCGATGGCCAACCCTGTTTTTGCTTGAACTGAAGTTGTGACTTGCACCCTGCACTTTATCAACCATGGCCGCCCATGTATTGAACACCACCAAAGACCCCACCAAGTACCAATGATGCTGAGGCACCCAGTACCATAGAAATACGAATTGTAGGTAGGATAAATGTAAATGCGCTGCATCTCGGTCCAATAGTCCATTAGCATGTGATTGAAACAGGGTCAACATCCATAAAGCCACGAGAATGAAGGCCGCAGCCCGTAGAGAAGCTCAAAGGCCAATAACCCGTATAGACGCACAGCCGTACGGTCTCGACTCCAAGTTCGCACTAGTCGATGGACTGCAACAAGCCCAGGGATCAGGAATAACGCGCCACACGAGCATACACTGGCGTAAATGAGGTATACGAAGGAGGCCGAGGTGGCCGACGGCATGGCCGACTCGGCCGAGCCCATGGCCAACGCAGAGGAAGAGGTGGCCATCGAGAAGACAAGCGGACCCCGTTGGGGAAAGCAATTCTTGTACTTTGTAATGCATAAGATATAATATTCTTTTCTTAGAATTGTGATTAAAAGTATTTTAGACATCATCGCACCAATCTAGAAACTCTGGAGGTAAAAGACAGGAAACCGTCTCTTCGAGAGCACACAATAACGGTGTCAATTCGCTAGACTATGTGTTGGTAAAGTTTACGCGAGCAAAACGATTGGTAGGCCTCCCAGCGGGTTATGATTGATCACTTCTCAATTACATGTATATAGATACATTCCTTATACTTTCAAATCCTAAAGGGGATGCGAAAATGGTAGTTTTTCAAATGGTATAGCGATATGAGAGTCGTTCAGATACATGCACGCTCTCCATGTTTGTGCAGCTCATTCGACATACTATTCACCGCAGCAGATCAATTCTGGTTTTATTTGGGTATTTATTTTCGACTAGCCACTTATAATTGAGACGGTTTCAAACGAAATGATGCTTAGGCCACACCTGAAACGAAGCCAGGCCGAATCTGGTTCGCGAGGTTTTGGACCGAAGTTGTAAAACCTCGTGCAGTAGGTTCGCGGTAGTTACGAGCTTCGGCTGAGGCGTACCTAGTGGATTGAACACGCGAAACGCTGTGAAGAATGTTCGCTTTCGATTGTCAAAAGTACTGACCCGCACGCGGCTCTTCAAGAGAGCGATCTCAAAAGAATCAACGATGATACATGCCTTGGCTGCAATTGCCAACCGCAGCCAAGCTGATAATTGCGCGCTAGTTGCTACGGCAAACCACGAGCTAGATGAGCACTGCGCACAGCAAGGGTCATCGACCCTTGCTGTGCGCAGTGCTTCATCGCCATCACCAAGTACTCATGCAAGAAGATGTGATTACTCTGGACAACCAACTGGTGGCAGCTACAGAAGTTCGTCTAGCTCATGTACTGGATGAGACACACCAGAGGGCACAAGAACATGCTCTTCATCTCGCGCGGAGATTAGATCACTTTTTCGGTTTGTCTCGTGAATATCTCCAAGCATCTGTTTTAAACATTGAACGGCGAGTAAAGAAGGCTGTGAACCGTGGATTTGGGCACATTCGAAAGAAATTTGCTAAAGAAGACGTTTGGACGATGGAACAATTGCTGGAAGTCATCAACTTGGCTTCCTCCACCTCGGCGCTCGTGCAACCCCCTAGACAATGGTATCTTGAAAGGCTTTAGTAACATCGTCAAGGAGGCCTACAAGGATCTAAAGCATTTGCAACGCTACCCGATTTTCACCATGAATGAGGTCAATCCTGGAGTTGTGAGCTGTCGGGCGGGGCCAAGCGATACGGCGGTCCCACAAGACTTGCGGCGCACTTACGACGGTATTGCGGCGGATGCAAGAAAGCTAACAGAGCTCTTTGAGAGCCATCTAGAGAAACTCGAGCCCCCAACACCAAACTTCGAGAAGAAGCAGCAAATGTACAACAAAGGTCGCCCATACGTCCCGAACGAATACGCAGATGACCCATGCGGCTCCTGCGCCTGCGCGTGGTGTGATTTGCGATCTGGATGTCGGTGACTCCAAACCGGTTACCCAATACCCATGCTCGATCGCCCCACACATACCGATCAAAGTATACGAGCTGCTGAAGAAATTCCTGTAAATCAGCCCGATTGAGAATTCAGAGTCACCCTGGGCATCCCCGATCGTGATTGTCCTGAAGAAGAACGGGGTGGACATCCGGATGTGCATTGACTACCATGTGGTGAATGGATTTATTCGACTTTCGAATCACCCGTTACCTCTTATTGATGATCTGCTGATCGGATTCGAGGATGCTATGTGGTGTACGAGTTTGGATGGCCAGCGGATTGTGGGCCGTCCAGATGTCTGAACGAGCGAAGTCGACCTCAGCTTTCGTCTGTCCATTCGGACACTTCCAGTAGTTCCGGATGCCATTCGGACGTAAGAATGCGCCTCTGGTGTATCAGGCGGCGATTAATAACTGCCTGTGGGGATTCGTCGGACTGCCACCCGAAGAGGAAGTCGAATCGACCTGGATGTTCTGGAATTTCTTGGACTGGGATGTAGTACACGCAGAGATGATGCTTCCGGAGATAAGCTACCTGTTCCGAAGGACATGATGACGGTCTTCCATAGGAACATCCCTGTGCCAGCACGTAAGGGACCGGTCTTGGGACGCAGTTCGTACATCGATGACATCGCCCATGGAGCTCCGACGTGAAATCAACTTTGTGATGATCTAGATGCACTGCTGTTTCGACTTCGCTAATGGAACATCTCGGTGAGTTTGCCTAAACGTGAATTCGGAAACTCTCGATACCGTACTTATCGCACGCAATTAGTGCGGAGGGCATCCGGCGACTCTGAAGATCGCGAAGGAGTACAAGACTTGCCGTTTCCGAAGACTCTGAAGGGTGCGGTCTTTTCTTGGAAGTCGGAATTACTACCACAAGTTCATCGAGTACTTCCCGGTAGTCGCCGCTGTGCTGTATGAACATTCGGATGACCAAGTGCGCGGCGGACGAGATCTTACAAGAGTCAAGGTTGTCTTCGACCTCCTGGAGTAGAATATTGTCTCGACGCCGTTGCTTCGGCATCCAGACCGTACGAAACCGTTCGTAATCACCCCGCATAACCAGTGGGCGACCTGTGATGACCTGGGACAAGAGTATGATGGAGTGATTCAACCGGTAAGATTCACGGGACGCGTTCTGAATGACTCCGAGTTGCGGTATCACATCGCGGAAAAGGTGGACATTGCCATCCTGAGGGTACTCCAGGTTTTCTGATCAATTCTCGAGGAATGTCATCTGGAAGTCTACCACACCAGATACTCAGTCCTGAAGTGGGTGATTAATGCGAAGACGGAAGATGGACGGCGCGTTCCATTGGGTGTGTCCCTCTCGCATTGGGATATTACCGTCCGGAAGGTCACTCGAGACGAGCACGGATTAGCTGCCATCCTGGATGTAATTGCAGAGTCGCTGATTCTAGCCAAGGGCGCGTCAGACCGCCACCAGGGGTTAGCGTCAAGATGCTCGGTCCGGATTATCGTGGAATCGTCCATATGCTTTGGTGGTGCTGCGAAAACTTCTACGCGCCGAGGGAGCTGCGGATGTATCCTATGGCAACTTCCAGAGTGGAACGTCCTGGAAGCACGAGGATTGACTCTGGATAACGTCATGGTGAACGATGCCGAGTATCATGGCCTCCTGAAAGGAATGGAGATGGCCCGCATCCGGAAGGTCGATGACCAGTTTGCTGTGGGTGATCCCGGATCGTGATTCAGCACGTTCAAGGTTTGATCAACTGCAACCTGCCGAACCTCCAGAGCACGGCTGAATGTGAAGTCCTGGTTATACGTGCAGGTTGCCGAGGGTATTCGTTACGATCTTCAATTTTACCTTGCGTTTTGAGTTAAGTATACAGGTCATATTGTGAGTGCTATCTAATACATTAACAGAAAATGATGACAACTATAGTGTAGCAAGACGCTACCATACAAATAAATAGAGAGCTATTAGCCTAGGTTATAACAAACTTTCGTTGACCCTGTGTGAGGAAGCTATCCTATCAATACTTATCTCCTTGCTGTATAAGATACTCGCAAAGAATTCGGACTATTTGTCTAAACAAACGTACAGTTATAAAATGGGAAAAAGATAAACACGTCCATATTTCTAAATTACTCGGAAACTACTGTATGGTGTTTGATCATTTAGCTACATGTGCAAGGGTGAGATGCATTCATGCACTCCTATCTGGAGCGCCCTGAACGCCTACAAAAACGTCTGTGTTTTAATGTCATCCTGCAACTCGCTTAAATAAAACGGGTGCCGATTTTGAACTAGCCACTTTGTGACTACTGTTCCAACTAGCTACTTGTTGCGCTCCCACTAGCAGCTATTTGAGGCACCAAAAGTAGCTAGGCGAAAACTCAAGCGGACCCTCAGAATGAATTTGCCGACTAGCCACTTGTTGCATAGCTACTAGTGGTTGACTACCCAAGGCGCCAAAAGTAGCTAGGCGAAAACTTAAACGGAGACTCAGAACGAGCTTTCACCTAGTTAGTTTCCTAGCACACATAGTAACTAGCCGACATACAAAAGTAACTTTACGACGCGCCAAACGATGAAGAAGAGAAAATAGCAAAGGAAATCGCCCAGGCTCGTCGTAACGCTGTCGCTAAGAAGAAAAAGCATGCACCAGAGAAGCCAAACACCGAAGAATCTATCTAGGCAACTTCAACCGAAGCGAACGTCGGTGATAGTGCTCCTAGCAGCAGTGTTGCACAAGCCAAACCTGCGCCGAAGCGTTTGAAGCCTGTCAGGAAGGAACAGTAATGTAGCAATGTTACGATCTAATCGAAATGCTTCCATCCATATTCCCAAAATCCCAAAATATGATAAGTGATTGCCCATATTAATAAAAATACCCTCGTGGGATATTGGCATCCAAATTTGGAGATTTTGTAGGCCGATTTAGAGGCTGTGAACAGTTCAGTGCCTGAAAAGGAACTATTTCATCAAAAAAATTCCAAAAATGTCGACCCGGAGGGAGACAACTTTTTTAGGTGACCAAGGCTTGGTCGGTACGCAGCTTCTTGGGTGAAAAGTGACCAGTTCAAAATTGAGACGGTTTCAAACGAAAATATACTTCCGAACCTAAGTACGAATTGCGATTTAGGCACTTCACTGCAAAGAGTAGCGTCTCCTCTTTCTTCTGATGCCTTTAGGTCGCAATAATGTTACGTCTAGTCACTTTTGCCGCGTCATATATTTACTTTCACCTAAGTACGCTTTCCTTCGTACCTAAGTGAATTTGTTCTTACTTAGGTTACCCTCGTGAAGACCGTTTGCAACCGAAGCGAAGCGGAGGTCTGCAATGGTCGGCGCGGAGTAGTTGCCCTAACAAGGAGCTCACGTTAGGAACGCGATTGTGAGCGAAGCGAAGTGAGCGATGTTGAAGGGGAACGGTTTTTCAATCAGAATTTTGTGTACTGTAGTAGTTAGTTTTTAGGTGTTGGATAGTTTCCATCTTCAAGAAAACTACAAAGATGATACTTCAAGATGCACCGAAGTTTCTTCTCTTCTTCCCGAATTTGTCTTTCCAAGTTCTCCAACATCAACTTTCTCGATCTCACATTTAGGACGCAATTCGTGGATTTCTGGAAGCACCGCAAGTTCATCTTGAAGTTGAGCGAGTAACTCGCTCCCATTGCAAACATACACAGCGGGTTCCAAGTCCAGCTCCTCAACATTCAGACGCATACATCGCTCGTACTCCAATTCCTGCTTCCGGACAGGGGTACTTGGCAATGCTTGAGTCGGCAAATTTGGGAAGTTCATCGATTTCCAGATCCACTTCTGGAATAACCTCTGGATTCATCGTCCCATCGTCCAAACACTCTTCCCTCAGACTGATTGCATTGTAGAATTCCTCGTCATCAGAATCCGAATCCGAAATCGCATCGACGTCGCTTCGGGATGCCAGAACTTTGTCTGGATGCACAGTTTTGTCTGGGGGTATCGGGTTGTTCATATCCTGGATTCACATCTTCTGAAGGGTCTTCAAGTTAGGAGAGCTTGCATCCAGAGGCTCAGCATCTGAACTGTAACGTCTGAAATAATTGCATCCAGAACGAATTCACTCGGGATGGTCACTTCCGGAGCTGGCGGCGCGGTTACTACACATGCCTGAGGTTGCTTCTGAAGTTGAACCACACAAACCTTGGTGCTTCCGAAAGGTGGCCTCGGCAGCAACTTTGTGGGCCACTGATATTCCGATTTCTGAACGCACGGGGGTTCTGCATCCTGACGTATCTGCTCCAGACGTTATGCACGCAGACGGACTTGTTCTGAATTGGAATTCTCGTAAATCAACGTCTGCCACTCCTCGTACCTCCGGGTCCTGGATGCACGAACTGGCTGGCCCTCGGGAAGAATCCGTACTCGATGATCCGGGTGACGGAAGCCCGAGTGTCAATCCAGACAAGCTTCTTCGAGATGTTCACTACTTTTACGGCAACTGACCAGGAATTTGTAGCATAGATGATGATATACTAATACAATACATGATCCTCCCCCCTCTTCTGAGTCAGCAGCGATGGTGTCTGCAGTGTCCAACATCGCAGAGTTCTTGGGGTTATTTTCGTTTATATTCCCACTAAAAATGATTTAAGATAGGAGATTCGTTTGTATCCATTACATGGATTTCCATTTGCTGAGTGTTTGTCGTGGTTGCTCGCCGCCACCGCGCTCAGCGATCCATAAACGATCGCCGAGAGGCGGACCTTCCACCCTTGGCGCTCGATGTGTTGCTTGACACCAGCGTACTTGGTCTCCTTGTCCTTGGTAGCCTTGGCTAGACCGGAGCTCTTAGGATCGTCGCTCGCCTGCTCCTCGAATGCCACGGCCAGGTTGACCACCGCCACCGTCTTCTTGGTGTGGTTCCGTAACTGTCACGTCAAGCTAATACATGTTGCGAGATTCAAAGTCAAACGCCCTCGTATCAGTAACGATGATGTTTCCGGTTCCAGAGTCAATCCGAAATAGGTAGCTGATATTGCTGCTGAGTAACGAGAAAAACAATTTATCATCCACGTCGGGATCATGACCTGTCACATTAAGGATAGCTGCAGATGGATTTTGAGACAGTGCTTGCGTGAAATCAAGCGACTTGACTAGCCACAATCAATGGCGGCTCGTTCACGTTCGCGATGATGCGGAACGGTGGAATTGGACGTACATGGCTCTACCGCGTCATCCGTGACACAAACATCAAGTTGTACTTGTTGTAGCGCTTCAGAGTCAAGGTTAGACGAGTTAGCAACCGCTGCGCTGGAGTGGATACAAGAATTTCTCGTCCGATCCAAACTCGACACACTTCGCCCAGACGCCGACTAACGGAGGGGGTGCTCCGATGACCGTGTAGGTTTCGCTGACTTGGTTCACCTTGTGTACCCGTCGGCGGGCGGATTCGCTATCTTGATGGCGGAAGCGGCGCAGTGATGTGAGTCCTTGGCAGTGACTTGGGAGGTCGGATTTGCGTGGGGGTTCATTCACACAGCTCCAAGTAGGTAGATCTTGGGGTCTAGGCCGTAGATCTTGTGGATCGAGCTGGATCCGGAGTTAAAGCCTTGTTGGGGGTTCCTTGTTCCATTTCATTGCTTGGCTGCTTCCTATAGCGGGATCTTTGAGAGGGTGATGACCGACGGGCTGTTGCCAGCCAAGCGAATTTGGATCAACTTAGTCTCTTAAGCAGTTGTAGATATCTTGTAAATTGTATGGGACAATGCAAATCCCAATGCAAAGAAGACACTTGAGTTCTACGGCGCAAATTCGGTTCTGATTTACGTTTAGGTTATGCTTATCCTAAATCCTATCGTCCCATCCCAAATCTGTATAAATTATATAAAGTTTTATAGGTAAAATGTAACTATATCGAGTACCGTCGTTACTCACGTAAGTACGATTTACGTCCTTTGAAAAAAAAAGCTCCAAGTACCCCGCAAAATATCGACATATGATCACTTTCAAATTGGTTGCTTGTATTACAAGTGCATATCTTCCAAACCTTGACCTTCCTATCTTGTTCTTCATGTTGAGCCCATACCCAGACGGTACACAGATGTCCACAAACGACTATCTCGATGTGGTATATGGCGGCTAAAACAGATTTTGTTGTCTTCTCTTTTTTTTCGATTTTCACCACGCTCTCCTATTGGCTAGAATCCACTTAGCCTGAACTTTTTTTCTCCTAAAATATGCCCGTTTCTAACCTCTATCTGATAGACTTGGTCCGACCTGCGAAAGTTAATCGTAACTTTACTTATAGGGTTGAAGTTTGGGGGTTTCCGATTTTACCACGCTCTCCTATTGGCTGAAAGTTTGGTGTAATATCGCCATAAACTGATTGTTGTACGAAAATAAACCTATTGAGACCGAAACCTGAGCGTAGAAGAAGTATTTTCACGGCTGCAGTTATCGTCTCCTATAGCTGTTAAAATTAGACAGAATACGCCTAAACATAAGTTTACAAATAAGGCCTCATTGAACCGATACTTCGGAGCTGAAAAAAAGTAATGGTTGTTTTTTATGAAATCATCATAAATTCGTGGGACAGAGAAGTAGTAAGGATGGCTACCTCAGCAATTATCACTAAGTCCGGGCAATTGTCCAGCGGCACGTTGACAATGTCGACAAATCCGTGCTCGCCAGTAATTTCCAGGGCACTTCGACCGTCCTTGTCCTGGATGCGAGCATCAGCACCGTGGGCCAGCAACTTCACCCAAACTCCGTGGCATTTGCGAGTGGTTTATCGCTAGACTACGTCATTCAAAACGCATAGTTCCGATCTAGATGTAGCTTTCACTTACAGTTTTTTTATCTCATAGCGCTTGTCCACGCAGGCATTGTGGGCCAGCAGCAGATTCAACACAGTCGTGTCAATGTTGTGATATCGGGTACCTGTTGTCGATTGACGTTCGCCAGCTTTGTAGCCGTACAAGATCCAAATTCAGAACTGATGTGTCTACATTGCAGTAAACTTATGGCCTACCGCGGTTGCAGACTGCATGTTGATACGTTGCGAGCGCTGGAACGGTGGTCGCATTTTCAGCAGACAAATCTGGATAATGTCAATCTGCAACGCCGTCATACCGTTCTGCATGTGAAGTTCTTGCGAATGTTCTCCTACTGGACCAATCACAGTCTTTCAAAGGTTTCAGAACGCCCATAAATACGCGTTAAAGATTGTGAGTTTTTTTTCAAGTAAGGGTGTGATGATTGGTCAAAAACCAAAATTCACCCTATCCAATGTCATTCAACCAATCTAAAGCATTGTGTGGTACACAAAACCCCCTAAACCATTATAAATTCGTGGGACACAGAAGTATGACTTTTGGGCAGCCTTTATCGTGACCTGTTGGGTTAATACTATTGCAGGATAAAACATTGGTCATGGCAGTCCAACACGAATTTTCAGATGATCGATATATTTTACGATCAAGTTCACAGACACCTCTCAAGGCGGACGGAGTTGAGGTGTGCGGGTGTAAAATAAGTACTGGGCAATAAGCTGACTTTCTTGCGTGGCATGTAGCTAGGGGGCCGACTTCTGCATGTTGTTGCTGCGTATGATGCTCCATCTTGTGTACAATTCCTAATAAAACGCGGCGCTCGACTGGACTGGGCAAATGGAGAGGGAGAAAATGCAGTGCAAATTGCATGCACCATGGCCATCCAAACATTTTGGACTTCTTCTCAAAAACAAAATATCCCCACTGTGGATGTCCACGACGATTCTAGTGACCACCAGTGCTGAGCCATCCATACATCCCGATGAGTGTCCTTCAGCACCCCCGACAGATGGGTACAACGTACTACTAGTAGTACTTTGCTTAAACGACACGCAGCGCGCAAGAATGCTGCCCAGGAATCGGAGTCATGAACGATATACGGGCAGCTATGGCCGTCAACTTGCTGCTCTCGTCAACGCCCAGCAGCGTACATGCCTGCCTACGTAGTTAACGTCCTCCTTATCATCACTGGTGTACGATACAAACTTCAGCTTTCTGTATCTAGAACAGGTACGTTTAGCTACCTCGGCGTTGTCAGTGGGCGGTTCTTGAAAACACAAAAAAGCATTTTGATCGTACTAAACCAGACAAAAATCGTTCAGGCCAAGATAAAAAAACGTCCGTGAACAGCTGCGTTTTCGTACCAAATTGGCCCAATGAGGGAAATCTGTACGGGGTGGACACTCCTGTCGAATTTCGCTACGCAGTCTTAAGCGTGCTAGCAGTAAACACAGCGACTTTCATTCATGACCTCCGATAGTCCATCCAAAATCAACGCCAAGGACTTCTGTAGCTAGCCAAACATGATCGACCACTGCATGGCTGCAGGGACAACGTTCAGGTTAGCTTATGAGACTTGCCTTCTCCCCAACCTTGCCCGAAAAAAGACGTCTGCGGTGCGATCATGGCCCCACCTAGAAGTATGGTCATGGTAGTGGTCACCGTCGAAGTGCGAGGGAAAATCCGTACCGAGCCATTTTGCGTTTTATCTTTTCAGGATGCAATCTGAATTTGGTACAACCAAAAGTAGAGCATTGTCTATGCTCTGAATTTGATAAGATCACTTTGTGTTTTCAGGAACCGCCAATATAGCATCAATGACGTTGTTCATTGGTAGTGTTGCGTCGCCACAGTGTTTATCGGTGCAATAGTTTCTGTGAACTGGAAAATCGTAGAACGGTTGATACAATACAGCGCCAAGTTTGACTTCCCACCCAGCGTGGTCGAGATTCACTACGGTTCATTTCATTCCAAACCATGAGCACCGCATCGGTGCGCACTCATAATGTTATTTGTTCCTTAGATAATCCCAATGCCGACCTCATGGTTGACGAGTGAAGCACCCACAGAACCAGCGAGGCTTCTTATAAACATCACGGGCACTGGATCTACTCTTGACAAGGTGTCGAGGCTTGTATCATGATAACCACTATAATTTCTCGTCTTAATCCGTACCTGTTGGTTGGTTGTAGCAGCTCCGTGACATCATTCTAGCTCTCACGTGGCAGGAAAACGTACACGAAGCTCTCACGTTAGTGCTGGTCATTCTCTTCTCCAACGACTCAATGGAAGTCGAGAAGGTAGTATCACTCACAAGGCCGAAGCTTTGTGCATCAGTTCAAATAACCTCTCTTTGATCGCCATGCAGGTCGTTGCTATCATTAAACCTGGATGTTAAAATGCAAGGTCAGCTTAATCACGCGAAAATTGCTGGCAAATGCGCTGAGGTTGTAACGGCATGAATGATATCAACTGTGATATGCTCAAATGTTCGTCGAGGCCACTCTCTTCAATGATTTTCTCGACAATTTGGGCTAAACCCAGGCAAATGTGAAGGACCTGCGACAATATCCATATATCAAATGTCAAGACTTGCTAAATGAGCAGAATACTATGTAGTTACAATGTACGTACCGAAGTGAACAACGCGTGGATCATATGAGCAACGTCCAGATCATTAACTTGTCTAGAATAAGGGGGATATGCGTCTCCAACACGAACGTGAGATGATGAAGACTCTGCACCCCGCAATTACGCTGCATTAATTCCCCCTGAAACGACAAATTACAGGAATTCCAGTATCGCGTAAGCAAAAATGGTTTGAACTTCGTCACCAACATTTTCGATGGTGACACCGGCCAGTCCAGTGCGTTATCTTGCGCTGGGAAGATTAACCATTACCAGAATATAATTCGCGTACAAGTTGGGGGCAAATGCCTCCAGGTACTCCGAAAGAACAAGGCACTCGGATGTAAACCAGATCTTCGAAGTCGTTTGGAACGTGGAGACAGTCCTTCTTCAGCTTCAATTCTGACTTTTACTTGATATTTTTCACCGCAGTGGGGAGTATGCTTTTACTTCGTCTGCTCAAGTGACTGGTACGCAGGATTAAAGACTGACATCAGCGTTTGTGCAGCCGAGAGTTGCCTGTACCAAGAAAATATCGTTTTAATCAATTACCGTGAAAATATCTTCCTAGCGAAGTTACCGCGGAACCACGTGCGGTCGTCTCAATCGCAGCACTACCAAACCAATCCTCTAGCTAACGGATGCAACACCAGTGTTGTCTCGGTGGGGCCTTCTTGGACCAGAAAGTCAACAACGTATCAAGTGCCCCCAAGTTCTCGAGCTGTATATTTAACGCCTTAAGCAAACTTCACCAACCTTCGCTCAAGATCCTTAATCATCAGACAAACTCAAGCTACGCCTGTGGAATTATCCAAGCGCTCAAACCCATCTTTTTTACTTCCGAAGCAGAGAAGAATCCACCAACCACTATGGCGATCCATGTCGTGCTACCGATAGCCTAACTCACCTTTATGTTGGTATATCCCTTGATGCTCATGACCGAAGTTTTAGTATCATGGGCCAACTCACATCCAAATTATGTGCCCGATGTCACCGCCAAGTCTCTACTTGATCTATACAACCAGATTTGGAACATCTTCGATGTCGCGTTGAACAAGACTTTTCTATACTTATGATCCGGCGGATATATAGCTATCGAGTGTTTCGTGTAGTCCATAATCCAAAGCTATTATCGGTTTTTGTAGTCTTGCCTCCAAGTATCGGGTAGTCCGTTTTGCCCAAAATATGCAAATAGGGTTTACAGTGTCGCCCAAAACAAGAGGATTGAGCTTGTTTTGGGATATTTCGTACTTAACAAGGATTCTCTGATGGCTACACTTCTGGCGACGTATGTGCAGATACACCTATGGCATCGCCTCCAGACCGACGGACAACCGATTCGAGCTCCTGAGCACGCAAACACTATGGCGCGGGCCACGCCGTCAAGCGAATTGCGGAAACCGTTGCGGTACACCTCAGCGATCTGCACGAGAGCAGACAACACATCACGAAAAGCGACCCGTCACCGCCGTTAACATGCATCTCGATGATGCGCAACATGGGGGCAATGATGATGGCGAACGCTCCCAGGTCCTACTTGGCCTTGAGTGTAGGAGGAAGGCTGAAGCGCCCTTAAGCATGGCTGTATGCAACTCTCCATTACCGTCGTCAGCGAGTTGGTGAAGAGCACGAAGAAGCTCTCCTTGTACGGGACCAGCAAGTTTCCCACATACGCGGCCTGTTTGGCAACCAGATCGAAAACCTTCACGTGCAGCAGCGAGTCAGCGTATGTAGTGAGGTCTGAATCGGCGTTGAGAAGCTCGGACCACGGTTGCTCGTAGTTTCTCTTGGTTCGTAGTCGTCCATTTGATAGCTACCATAACATATGGCAACAAGGTCGTATCAGCTCAGCGTCATAATTTGGATTCCTAGTTACCAATTCGCCACTTCATAGCTACCAGAGCATGTCGTAACAGCCTCGACGAGTTCGATGCGATCACTAAAGTTCTAATCACCATTCCACTGCTGGCGGAGCGTTGGAAGACAACATCCACCACTACAACGTAGTCCCAGTCCGTGCTTGATGTTTGATCTAAGCAGTGCGGACAAAGGTAAGTGCACGAATGCAAGAGGCTACGGTATTCGTCCGGGGTATATGTGCTACCGCTCTGTAACAGCTTGTGCGGTGCTACTAGGCAAAGCTATAACAGAGGGCGTGTAGCAACAAACGCCTGTACTGGGGGGTCGTTTGGTGAGTAGGTGAATGCAATGGCAGCTGCAATATTGATCTGGAAAGTACGTGCTAGCGTGCTGTAGACTGACAGTACGTGTGGTGCGGTTGCATTGTTGCTTTTGTTGCCCAAGTATGGAGGGTTTGAGACCCGCTCAAGGTCGTGCAGAGGGGCCTACAGGTGAGCATGAGCATGCACGAACACTGCGATATTCATCCGGGATGTGATGTTGCGTGATGACAAAATGGGTGGTGCGTTTGTATTAAGTCATGTGAACGACAGCAGGAGGACCAAACGCACGGAAAGGCAAACACCGTTTCTGTAAGTACACCTGCAGTGTTAAGTTGAAGTGCCAGTTGCGGTGCACGTGTTCGCGGATGGGGGCCAAAAGGCTGATGTGGCATTTGCATCGGTGTGCGTCAGCTGGAACGGAGGGTTTAGATCAACTCATGGCCTATCCGGGCTGTACGGGCTAACGTGGTGGGGACTGACCGAATAACTTGTGCTATTACATTGATGTATAGTGCAGAGCAGCAGTAGTGGAATATAAAACGTAGTTTCTGTAAGCACATATATAGTTACTCTCGAGCCAGATGTTGTGTATGTTTTTATAGATGGAGCGCCCAGAGGTTGATGTGCGGATTAACGAGGATCGATCCTTGAACGGTAGGCAATGGCATGTACAGCATTCTCAGAAGGTGGAACTCAATTTTTGTAAGTACACCTAATTATTAATCAGCGCACCTAGCGCTTAGCACTTTGTCGCTCACAGTATACGCAATACTTGGTGGACGGCAAGCTAATACCTAACACAACAGCTCCAATCATTCATTTCTCGTGGGCTTCTTCGTCTAAGAGCATTGTGTTGAAATTGGCAAAATATTAAGGGTGAATTTATAAGACCGCTTTAGTTTTAGTTGTGCGTGTTTGGACGAGTGTTAAAGCAAAATATGTGGATGTGAAGTCACGAATGATGAAGTAGAAGTAAAATGCGTGGATGGGGTGTGTGATAAAGTTAGAAGTGTGTGGAAGTAGTCATTTTAGTGTGTGAAAGAAGGAGATTGTTGGGGTAAGGTAAGAGATTTAGAAAGGGGTTGTGTGGGAGTTGGGAGTTAGTTTTAAAATGTTGTGTGTAAGTGAGGAGTATGTAGGATAAATCAGTATGAAAAGATAAGGTGCGTGTTAGAGTGGAGAGTACATTAGAAAAAAGAAAGTGTTGTAGTTATGAGTGCTTGAAAGAATGAGACTATGTAGGTGTGAGATGTTGTGAATAGTTGGGAGCAGGAAATATGTTGGAGTAAAAGTGAAATGGTAAGTGGATCGAAGAAGTAGTGTATAATGAAGCAAAAATGGAAGGAGGATGGAAAGCATGAAGTAATAAATGTGTTGGTGTCGGAAGCGAGGGATACGTTGTGTGGGATCGAAATTGTTGGGGAGAAATGTTTAAAAAATAATGTGGTGGAGTTAGTGGTGTGTGTAAGCAGAAATATGGCTGTGTAAAAGAAATATATTGTTGGAGTAAAGTAAGAGATTTAGAAAGCTGTGGTATGGGCGTTTGTTCGAAAACGTATTATGAGAGTAAAGAATGCGGGACTTTAAAAGTACAAGTTGAATAAGACGTGAATGAGAGTAAAGAGTGTATTGATTATTGTGAATTTTTAATGAGTGATTTTATAAAACCGCTATAGTTTAATTGTGCGTTTGTTAGATATTTAAAAGTGAAGTAGGTAGATGTGGAATTTAGTATGATGAAGTAGAAGTAAATTGCGTCGATAGAGTGTGATAAAGTCAAAGGTGTGTGGAAGTAGTATGCGAAAGGAGGAGATGGTTGGTGTAAGATACTAGGATTAGAAAGTAGTGGTATGGAAGTTGAGGTTATTTTGACAATGTTGTGTGTTAGTGAAGTGTATGTAGGATAAAAAAACGAGGATAAAGAGTGAAAATGTGTGTAAAATAAAGAGAATATTAGATAAAATAAAGTGTTGTAGTTATGAGAATTTGAAAGAAAGGTGGATTTAGGTGTATGAGTCGGTGAAAGTCGGGAGAAAAGAGTGTTACGAGATATATGTGTAATAATAAAAGGTGTGTTAAAGTAGTAGTGGATGATAGAGCGTTAGATGAAGAAGGAATGTGATAAGTAAAAAAAATGTGTGGGTGTTGTATGGTGTGAGATAAGGTGTGTGGGACAAAAATGTTATAAAGAAAATGATTTGATAAACAAAGAGCGATGAAGGTAGTGATGTGTAGAAGTAGTAATAGGAATGGTACAAGAAAGGGATTGTTTAATAAAGTAAAAGGTTGGAAAGAGTTACATGAGTGTTAGGAGTTCATTAGAAAATATGTGGAAATTTGAAGTATGACGGACGGAGGCGCGGATGAGAATGTAGGATAAATGAGAGAGATGTAGTAATATTTTTGAAAATGAAGCAAAATGTGGGAAAATTTATGGAAAATTGGAGGTATATTGGAATAAAGAATGTATGAATTTGGATGTGGCAGTGTGAGGAACTGGAATGTGTTGATAAAGTAGTGTATGGATGTAGCAGAGTGTTGGTGCAGTATTATGGGGTTGTTAAAGTGAGAGTACAAGTATATGAAATTTGTAATATGGGTAAGTAGTAGTGTGTGTAGTAAGTAGTAGAGTAATGATTTTGAAATTAGTGTGTGATGGAGTTAGTGGTTTGTAGAAGTAGTGGTATGAGTGTGTGGATGAGTAATATTGTTGAAGATAGGTAATAAATTCAGAAAGTAGTTAAGTGAAAGTAGGAAGTTTGTTGGAGTAGGTTTTGTAGCAGATATAGATTGATGAGGGTGAAGATAGGGGTTTAATATTGTTGTATAGGAATATCAAGTATGAAGTAAAGATATATAAGTAAAATAGGACGAATTCTGAATGAATGAGAGAGAGGTAAATGACATTTCAGACGTAAGGAAAATAGGATAAAAAAGAAAATATGGGGTAGTATGCTAAATAGAGAATAAGGGTAAGAAATATGTAGGAGTAGTAGTGGAAGGAAGAATGAGTGTATTGGTGTAGTAGTGCACGGAGAAATAAATGTGTGATGTAGGATTTTGTGAAAATAGTATGAAAAGTGTAGATTGTGTGAGTATAATATTGTTTGGTTATAGGGTGTGTAGTTGTAGAGATATGTGTTTGTAAAAGATGTAGTACATGCAAGTATATTAGTGAGTGGGAATGATGGAAATTATAACGGAATAGAAGGTAGGAAGTATATTATAATAAAAAAGGAAAAAGTAATAAGAGTGTAGAAGTCGTATTGGGCAGTAGTAGGAGTATATTTATTTGTAGTAGTGTGTTTGTTAGTAGTTTGTAGTTGTAAAAATATAGTTTAGATTGATGTGTGAAGAAGAAGTAGCATGAGTATAGAAGAAGGAGATTGTAAATAGATATATTATATTCAAATAGTTAGAAAAGTATATAATTTAGGGGCGTGAGAGTGGGTGTAGTAATTTGAGTGTAAAAGAGAGGTAATTCAGGTAAGGTTGGATATTTGTAAAGCGATTAAAAGTAGGATTATATTATGTGTATATTGTAAGCTGTTTATAGGTATCAAATATAGTTATAGGTGGATGTATAGAAGTATAGTAGGGTTTAGGGTTTAGGGTTTAGGGTGTAGGGGGTTTTAGTGTTTAGTGTTTAGTGTTTAGTGTTTAGTGTTTAGTGTTTAGTGTTTAGTGTTTAGTGTTTAGTGTTTTAGTGTTTAGTGTTTAGTGTTTGAGTGTTTAGTGTTTAGTGTTTAGTGTTTAGTGTTTAGTGTTTTAGTGTTTAGTGTTTAGTGTTTGAGTGTTTTAGTGTTTAGTGTTTAGTGTTTAGTGTTTAGTGTTTAGTGTTTAGTGTTTAGTGTTTAGTGTTTAGTGTTTGAGTGTTTAGTGTTTAGGGTTAGTGTTTAGGGTTAGTGTTTAGGGTTAGTGTTTAGGGTTTAGTGTTTAGTGTTTAGTATTTTAGGGTTTAGTGTTTAGGGTTAGTGTTTTAGGGTTTAGGGTTTAGGGTTTAGGGTTTAGGAGTTTAGGGTTTAGGGTTTAGGGTTTTAGGGTTTAGGGTTTTAGGGTTTAGGGTTTAGGGTTTAGGAGTTTAGGGTTTAGGTTTAGGGTTTAGGGTTTAGGGTTTTAGGGTTTAGGGTTTAGGGTTTAGGTTTAGGGTTTAGGGTTTAGGGTTTAGGTTTAGGAGTTTAGGGTTTAGGGTTTAGGGTTTAGGGTTTAGGGTTTAGGGTTTTAGGTTTAGGGTTTAGGGTTTAGGGTTTAGGGTTTAGGGTTT
>JACBOW010000094.1:0-50000 GCA_014706105.1 Phytophthora quercina | reverse complement strand
GGCAAGCTGGGAGATAGCAACAACCGTGACGTATTCCTCGACATTGACGCAGGGTTAGGAAACGTCGTGGCGCACGTTGCGCAAGTCACCGACGTTTATCGCTCGATTGGCATGGAGCTACGTGGTGATATTGTTGGCATTGGTAGGACTATGATGGCGAAAAGTAAATATGCAGAACGGCTGCGTGCAAAGGCTGAGATCCTTTGCGCGGGTGTTGGCGCTATTCCTATTGCCCGGCGTTGGTCGTACGCGCAAACAACTATAGCGTTTTGGAACAACGTCTTATTCCAGCCCTATGTTATTGAGCATGTGAAGCAGGAACTATGTTGTACGATCGCCTTGCGGCTCTTTGTGATTACTACAACTATCTGTCCAAGGCATCGTGGAACTTGTATGTCAAACTTCTGTACGACGTTTGAGCTAGCCGACGAGTTAGATGTTCCATGTAGTTGGAAAGCTACTCCTCAGCGTGCGTACATCTACAAGTCAAGTGAACTCGTGACCTGGAGCTCAGAGAAACAAGAAGGGCAAACATTAGGTTTTCAATACATTTCCAATATGTATTCACACCTTGAAGTGGCATCGATTTGATGTGCTGTATGCTTTCTACCGATCCATTTACATACTTAGACCAAGTCAAGTTCACAAGTTAGAGCAATACAGATCTTGAAATGCGGTTTGATGTTGATGCAACATGTTCATACTTAGATCAAATCAACTTCACACATTGATGTAGGTTTTGAAATGCTGAAGAGATTCTATTGCAACATTTATATACTTAGACCAAGTCATATTCACATTTTGTAGAGTCAAAAGACTTGAACTGCTGTAGTGTCTGGGGAAACATTTATATACATAAATCAAGTCAAATTCACATCTTGAAGTCGCGTAGTGTCGAAATGCCTTAGATTGTGGTTAAACATTTCCATACTTAAATCAATTCAAATTCACTTGTTGTAATCTATTTGCCAAATCGAAATGACATCTACTGAGCAATTTACATACTTAGATCAAGTCAAACTCACATGTTCTCTTTTGCATCACGTCAAGATGATGGAGCGGACAACATTTCGTGGAGTATTACCTCCAAGTCCTGCACTATCAGCGTTGCTGGACCCGGCAGTAGCAGCTTGATCTTCGTCTCCTCTTCCTGTGCTCTCTTGATCAGCAGCTCTCATCTTGTACAACTTGCAGCTGGATCGTACATTTTCCCTGCTTGAAAACAGTTTTTGCGGGAGATAGTACCTGTGGTACTTCTCCCAGCACGTCCATGTTGTCTCCATATACGTGTATGGCTTCGTGTTGACGAAGACGCTCTGACAAAGGCACGCATTGTGCAGGACACAGAATTCCGTCACTTCGGTGGCGTAGCGATCTTCCCAGCGACAGACGATACACTCGCGTCGTTTCCGGTTCGCGTCTTTAAAAAACTGCTTCGACGCTACTGCAGAGCATCGCTTGACTGGGCTCGTACTGCTGGCTACACCGTCACGTCCTCCGGCAAGCGACACGACACTAGAAGTCGACATTTCGTGTGATGCATCTGCCGGTAAAGATGCATCAGCGTAGAACATGCGCCGTTCTCCTGGAGCCGCTTTCCACTGACCCGTCGGCAGTTCTGATATCAGCTGCACGATGAAGTCACGATGCGGATCTCGGGCATTGCTCGATCCCAGTGCTAGCTTGTGCGCCAAGTACGCATTTACGCGACCCACGTCAATCAATGCAAGAGCCAACTTATTATGCCATTTCTTGAAGGAATGGCCGTCCGCCACTCGTCCCACGGATTTGGTCCAGCTGATCCACCCCTTGCATATTTGAATTGTACTCTTTGATGCAGGCAGGAGCGGTGAAGTCCTCTTCTCGGAACGAATTTGACGAGCAACTGTAGTTATAGCTGACGGATCAGCGTTAGAAATCACGGCAACAATCGAGCTGTCAAACCATGAAGCTGCCACTATGTTATGGCCGGCCGAAGCCGCTTGCCGGGGTTCGCGCGTGCTGGTCTTTTGTCAATCAGCACGTGCTTGGGAAAATGAGCACTTGTTTTCCGTACGGTTCCACGTGCATACAGGCCTTTCAATCTCAATGCCTGAATGAGTTGAACTGAAGTGCAATAGTTGTCAGAGTTGACAACACGACGAGTACCATGTTGCGGACGAGTATCTTCGAGAACACAATTCCGAATTGCAGATGTCACTTTAAGTTCCTCGCAAAGTGCCACAGCTTCCTCAGGTGTGGTGACACCGGAGTCGGTCCGTCAAGTCACTTTGACAATGCATTCGAAAATTGAACGAGATGCACGTGGTAGAACAGCACAGCATGTAGATACGGAAATGGTACTTACCCGTGGGCTTCATCGGGTTGTACACGATAAGTGGTTTGCCGTACTTTGAGCGACAAGCGATACTCGCTTCGTCAGAGCAACGTTTCTTCCCAGTTCAGCATATTTGGACCCCGTCGACTACAAGAAATTGATCAATGGCCATATTCTCGCAGCCTGATCCCTTATTGCCACCATTGGCTTCAATACAACAAAAGCAAAACGCCTGACGAAGTAGTTTGAATCGCCGACGAGTCATGATTGAGCCAAGCCCCACCCCACTTCCACCGAAAAGTTTATCCTCGACTTGCTCACCCCAGCAGTTGCGGCACTCGCCCTTGTCCACAAGGGCCATGTAGCAGGGGCCGAGAAATGTCATGTTCCCGTCCAGCGAGAACGAGGGTGTTACGGGTATCCCATGTATCCGAGCATAGGTGTTGGTTTCTCCAACCACTTTCTGCCAGAACGAGATAGGAATATGGCGAAAAGCTAGATGAGGCCGAGTGTTCAAATAGATGCTTGAATTCTGTCCGTAGTCTGGTCTCTGTAGTGTTGTCATCGTGCTCGTACGTGTCTGTTGGTGCGGTGGTTTGAGAGTCAGGATCAAACCGCATGTCCGTTATCGCTTCCACTTCCGCTAACGTTGTCGGGTGTTCTGTTGGAGGGTCAAAGAGCTCGGCACATTCATCTAGCTCGTCGAACTCATCGTCAATCTCCACTTGCTCGCCTTCATCCACTCCACAGCATACCCCAACCAATACCCGAGGTGTTACCGTGCAACGTACGGTAGTTTACGTGTCCCCTCTGTATCGTGTTCAGGGTAAGCGTTTCAACACAATTCTGAAACTGTGAATCCAGCCAATTCACTTGAAACAACGAGCGTTTCATAATGCGACAAACCCTCCCCACAATGTTGGCATTGCCGACACCAGTATACTTTTTCTTCCGAGTAATCCATCCTTCTTTTGTAGGTGAATAGGCGACAAGAGTGTTCAGGTAGAGGGACGGAATTGTCGGTGGACGACTTGGCGTACTTTGCGGTGTTGGCGGTCGATGACTTGGCGTACTGTGCGGCGTCTGTTGAACCGGCGGTGGATGGCTTGGTGCACTTTGTGGTGTTGTCGGTGGAATTGAAGATGATGGTGATGTCACTGTAGGAGCCGCCGCGTTCGTTAGTTGTGGGGGTATTTCCAGCAACGAAACCTTCTGCATTGTCAGCCACAACACTAGACGACAAGATAGGGCCGTCTTGACTGTTCATCTTTACATTGAGACTGCGTTTGGGCTTGTTTTGCTCCCGGCTGGACGCCCTCGCTTCCGTTTAGGCTGCGCCACGTCTTCTGCGCTCTTCGGCTTGTTCTTCGAGCCGCGAGGCCGGCCTCGCTTGCGTTTTTGCTTAGGGGTTCTTCATCACGGGTAGCTGCCATTGCAGCAGCGGGTGGTCTCGTGTGGTCTGCACCTCCACCGCCGCCAAGGCCTTCTGTGTTGCCAGTCTCCGTCTCCGTGCCTACTTCGCTCGCCGCGCGCGAAATGTTATGAGAACAGGAGGGAAAATTTTGCGATCTTCAGATGGGTATAAGATTCTGGACTCAGTCATTATCCCGAATGTCGCGGTTTTGATAATCTGATAGGACCCGTCTTCTAGGGATATTCGATTATGCAGTGTAATATTTTATAGTGAAACCATAGAAGTTCTCACGTCCAATGGCTTCTGTTGGAAGCGGCTTTTCTATAGTGAAAATAAGATAAATACCATCGTCGTGGCCCATGGTTCCTATATCGCCTCACCACTGATGTCCACCGATGATGGTTCATGCTGGTGATGCTGATCATGCTGGTGATGCTGATGAAAGCAGCCAGACGTGCATCTAGCAATTACTGCTGCGGGTGCTACTTGTAATCTTAGTATGTACCGAGTTTATGGTTGTAGCTCCGTTGTGCTGGGCGGGTGACCTGGAAGGCGTGGGTGCAGACGTTTCGCGCCATTACCATCTTACTATTCCATTAGATAATGGCGCGAAATCGTCTGCACCGCGCCTTCAGGCTCAGGTGCCGGCGAGCGTCGTGTGATTGAAGTTGGCGCCGTAAGTTTCGAAGGTGGGATTTGAGAACCGCGAGACAGATTTCAAGCTGTGCATGCACTAGGTGAACATGTAAACTCCGTCAGCTGCCAATCACTCGCCTCGCTGTCGATTTTGCTCAATGTGGTCGATTTTGTAGCCAATAGGATAATTCCCGACAGAAAATGATGCAAATACCGTGGCCCCCTTCTGTACCTTAACATCTTGAGTTGTACACCATAGTGAAGCTCAGTCAAAATCGGCGTTCACGAAAGGGTTAACCCTTTCGCGATCAAAAATATACTTGAATTTTGTATGTGAAAAATCCATACAAAACTGCAAAACGTTACTAGATGGGCGTTTTACCCCGCAACCCGCATTTAAAACTGGACTTATGGGCATGTTTTCTTCGCACTTAGTGAAAAATCATGTCACATGACTACGTTTTGCATGTTTCCGCAATTGATATAATAGGCTAATGTTCAAAATCCAACATTTTGATTGGTATGTGTTTTGTAAATCATGCCTAATGGGCATTTTTTACAGAGGGGTACCGCAATAGGGTTAAGCCCTTAACGAATATCATAGTACTATATCAGTAATTTTGTCACTGACATTGGCAACCATGATGCGCTTGATCTCCTGTGCGTTGTGCATCAGAATAAGCTGCTTTTCAGCTCGATCGGACAATGTTCGCGATCTGTCTGGGCCCATGACAGCCGATCTTGAAGTGAATACTAGCTCTTGGAAAGCAATAGTGATAGCACGGCTAAGCCAGATTCGCGCAAGCAGCACTTTAGACGAAATTGGTGCTATCCAATGGGGGGTTCACAGAGAATTTCCGGCATAGACAAATGCTGGGTCCTAGGTGAAGGGATTCACGTTTATGTGTTTCTATGGTGGAGACGTGTTCAGACTAAGTTTCCGGTATAGCAAACATTTTTGACGGGTTATATATCTAGTTTGGAAGGGTTCCATACAACGACCCTTCATAAACGGTGTTGCATTAATGGCGGAGGAAGACAGCGCGAAGGCGGCAGCGGGGAAGGCGGCCGAGAAGAAGAGACCTGTCACACGCGGCAAGCTATGGGGAGAGGAAGAAGTTCATGTGCTAATTTCTTCCTGGAAAGCAGCAAGCTTACAAGCCATGCCTGTGGGATCTACGGCAAAAATGATGAACCAAGCTATCTTCCACCAGTACCTGGGTAGGCTTCTCAACAGGAAGGCGGAAGAAACCGACACAGCCCCGTTATCACGTGAGGACTTCAAGAAGTGCGCGAAGGAAGGTGCAGAGGGAGGTCTGGACGTGTGTGATGTACCGTTTCGGCCTCGATCACTGCGCTCAATCGAGGACAAAGTGGCGTCGCTGAAGCATTCTTTTTCACTTATCTCAGATCACAACAATGGGACCTTAGTGGGTACATCTTTGAAGACGACCCATCCATTGCTCCTGTTGTTGGTGGAATTTCACTGGGGTCCGAAAAGAGGACTCGTGAGGATAACTCTCCTGGCGGCTCTGCTAAGAAGAAAAACAAACAAAGCGACCTCGCCGATGAAACGAAAACCATAATGGATGGAGCAGTAGCAAGAATGCGCACCATCGCTAACGAAGATCGCGAGCGCTTCATCGCACCTGAAGGAAGAGAACGAGGGAACAGGAACTTCTTCAATCGCTCTTTGGTAGAGATTAGCTTCTAATCCTGCTGGGCTTCGCTTACATAGCACTTCTAACCGAATCAAAGAACCGCATCCACCGTAGCAATCCGTCTCTAGTTGAATTTGTGGAGTTTTCCGGTGTCGCACTTCCAACACTGTTGATTGACAAGTAGTTCGCATTGTAGTAAGCTTTGCGGCGTTCTTCTTCTTCGTCGCCATATTCGATCAAAACATTATGCAAAATGCATAGTGGACCTATAACAGTTGGAACTGCGCGCAGATTCGTACGAGCCATCTCTATAGGTTTCTTCAACAATCGCCACCTTTTTGGAATTCCAAAAGCGCGCTCCAATGTATATCGCATTCCAGCGAGCTTCTGATTCAGCCGCGCGACAACTATGTCTCCCTGTGCTTCAGCAAATTTGTACGTAGTCATCACGTACTTCGAGTTGGCGTAGGCACTGTCTGCTAACAGGTAGAATGGTACACGCTCACAAGAATACCAACCCACCTGCATTGCCCCAGCACCCTCCTTCACTCGCAGAACAAAGAATAGCTTCGTGTCGCCTCCCTAAATCACTGATATTGAACACACGGCTATCTCCCACAGAACCAGCGAATGTCCACATCAAGGAAGCGACGCCTATTGTCAACGGCGGCGCTCATGTTGATTGAGTAGAAGCCCTTTCGGTTGTAGAACTTGTGCCTCTTAGGAATAGCTGGCTGGGTGATTGGGATATGGCAGCCGTCTATTGCTGCAACACATCCAGGAAGCCGGTGGGTTTGCTCAAATGCCCTTGATAAATTAAGCAATTCAACGCGCGTGTCGGGAAAGCGGATCCAGTTCTCCATGCGTGACGTGATGGATTCACTCACAGACTTGACTGTCCCAGATGCTGTACTTCGTCCAATGCCAAACTGGTCGCTTAATTGCAGCGAGCAGCCATGACCAGCGTAGTACAGGAACACACATAGTCGAATTGCAGGCGACAGCGGGACACACCGGTTCGTACGCTTGCGAACGGGGTCGGGCTCAACAATATTCAACAGCTGCCAAAGTGCAAGCTTCGGTAATCGCAACGTCTTGCGAAATTCCTCGTCTTCATTTGCACCACTAAGGATAATCTGTCGCCAGTGCCAGCTCCGCATTATAGTCCTTCGCACCTGCGGGCAAAGAACCAGCGATACCAAATGGTGGAATGGAAGCAAGTAGAAGACCAGTGTTCCCTGGGAAACTGTAGTACATTAGGTCCTGGTCACGGCTGAGCAGTAGTTTCTGCAGCGCCGTTCCTACGTTCAAACCACAAAGGATTTATTAGATATGAGCAACAGCTTTCAGCAGAAACGATACACACAATCAAACATAGTAGTAACGTACGGTGGGAATTGTTTCTTGCTCAATCTCGATGTAGTCGTACTGCCGCTGTCTACGTCGTTGGGCAAACTGCCGCCAACGGTGAGCCTGCTGCTGTTAGAGTCGCTACTCCAACGCAGCCCAGAGCCGAGCGGCTTCTCGTAACGTCACTGCTTGGCACACCACTGAAAATCCCTCGCTGCCACCACTAGCTGCTGTTCGTTCGTGCAAAACGTCGGTGCCATCCTCGGAAGCTAACACGTCGCTGCTGCTCATATCCGCGAGGCCAACGCCACTTTCCCAAAACAATTGCCCAATGCATGCTTGGCGACGAGTATATTCTTGCAGGCCGAGCTGCTTGGCGTTTGGAGGTGGATCTGGCACAAGCAGTGGCCTTCACCCCTGCCTGTTGCTCTTCTCGGCGCCTGCGGCGCTGACGCTGCTGCCAGACTTGGCGTTCGCTCTTGTGCTACCATCCTACTTTAGCTGCTTCAGAAGATGCTGCACATACACGACAACAATGGGTGGGTGGACTGTGTCAGCTTGTGTAGAACGAAGCAGTCAAGATTCTTGTTCTTACCTCTTCAGCGCTATTTGTGAAATGAAGACGAATTTGCCGTTGAAATACCCCCTGCTGCTGGGCAGGGGGTATTTGCGTTGGGTTTATGTCCGATTTCCGGCATAGCAACACGTCAGTATGGCGGAGGCGGAAGCAGTATGAACAGTGAGGTTCCAGCATTTCTATGCCGGAAACACTCTGTGTAACCCCCCACCCCTCCAATGTCGTCGAACCACTGCAAGATGTCGACGTGCTCGTACAGCTCCGGCATGCCCCAGTACTCTCCATCATCAGATACTCGGATAGATCAACAAGGATTCCCTTCCCATCCGCCTTTGTGAAGCGCTAGGCTTCAGCAACATCACCCACCCAAACGTGCTGGTCAGGTGACTGACCAGCTCTGATCCTCTTCCTGACCAGATTAACTTCGCGAACTTCAGCCGACATTCTACGTGGAACGGCACCACCAAGCAAACAGATTCATTTTGCTGTCGATTGACATGGGCGGCTCGTGTTTGTTTGTCTGGATCCATCACCAACACTTACAGCGCCAGCTGCAGATCGCCTTTGCTCCAGCATCCTAAAAGTCGTCAGATGCTCTTCTCGACGAGACTGCCCCGAAGTCAACTTGACCCAGGTTCAAACGATTCCGGTGTCTGCGTCGCAGGTGTTTCACCTTCACATGTCAGGAAAAAGGTGAAGACAGGTTTCACGGCAAAACCTGCACAGAAAAATCAGAGAGAGCTCTTTTGAACATCTCCAGTAATGCTACAGTAAGTAAAATACCTTTCTTTCAGGTCAGCGTCTTGATGAATTTCATTGCTGCACATGTGGCGTACGGGGATACCGCATTTCGAGCAGGTATCGGTCTTGGGCTGGGCCTCAATCGTACAGCCTTGTAAGAGCAGCCCATGTATGCCGTGGGTTGCAGGTTCCCAAGAGTCCTCCAGGCTGTTCAATCCTCGCCACTTCACCCACAACTCAAACATCTTTGTCTCCGCGTTGAATCGACATTCCACGAGCTTCTCTACGTGCCCTCGTTGGTATGTGCGACATGCTCCAATAGTTCAGTATCCACACGTAATTCTTGATCCGCAAAAAGTTTAGTCTGCTAGCGTGTCATTCACGCACCTCATCGGTGACGAGAATAGATGGGTTGGTCTTTTATTCCATTTCCATAACCGGTTAAAAACATATAGAAAACGGTATTTTATCAAGCGACCAATTTTTAACCTTCGGAGATTTTGTTTCGACGATGTGTGAGCAGAATGGAACAGGGAAATGTGATCCGGTATCAGTTCATGCATTGAATTACGTCAATTTATCCTGTGTCTATTCATCATCTAGAGCTCCTCGTGTGGTGGGAACAGGAATCTAAACTCTCCATTTGCATCGCTGTCACACCGAATGTGAGACGAAACTAATCCGTACCAGACCACTGAATCTGTGTATAACCAACAAATTGGTTTGAAAAGATTTTTCGATAAAACCCGTTCCATAGTGACGAGATCGCGAATGTTCGATTTGACGTTGTTCCGGTCACCTCGGCTGGTCCACACAAGCGCACGCGTAACTTTCCACGGATCAGTTCCACACATTGGCGTATAGCACGAAGTCTCCTACTTCGAACCGCGCCATTTGCACCTGGTGCCGATTGTCGTGTGCCTTCCTGCCTTCCTGCCTTCCTGGCGGCTGGCGGTGCTGGCCTTATTTACTTCTTTGTGCATATTTTCGAGCGCTGCCTGGAGCGCCTGCACGTTCCGCCCCTGCTTGTCTCACACCTCTCGCAGCGTTGTGTTCTTGACCACCCCTGGTACTGCAATCGGGTCCAGCGGCGATTTCGCTGCAATTCCTGTCATGGTCGTGACCGGAGACACACCGCCCAGCGATACTACCGGTGATTGGCTTAATATCATCTGGACTAGAGATGCTATGCGAGTTCACTCATCAGGTTGCATTCTCCACTCGGAGAGCAAAGCTCGAAAACGTTTCCAGAGCCGACTTCATCACGCTCTCTGCAGTCCCATTTGCCCAGGCACACCTCGCCATAGTAAAGTGATGGTGCACCCAGTACTCGCTTTAGTTCAGCAATGACTTTGTTCTTGAAGTGGCTTCCTGGTCACTTACCCACATCGTGCACGCTCCGAATGCAGCAAACCACTGCATGAGAGCCTCGTAGGTCACTTCAGCTGTCGCAAACGACGCAGGGACCAACCAGGCGTACTTCGAGGCGTCATCTTTGGTCACCAAAAGATATTCCAGGTCAGAGGTCGAGCTGTTCATGCTCAAAACCTCCCAGTGGATTAGCTCATTGGGTCTCCGCGTGCAGGGCCTCACCCAGGGCGGCCACCAAACCTCCTACATTACTGGCACAATGGAGACAGCGTTGTACGAAATGCTTGATATCATCATCGATACCGAGCCACCAAAGTTCCTCCATGATTCGCTGTCTTGTGGTCTTCACCCCATGATGCCCTCCACTCCAAAGTGACCGATGGTACAGACCCTGAGCTGCAAATCAGCTTCCTTCGCTGGGGCAATATCTGCTCTCGCGCCGTACGCCGTGTTCGTTGCTGATCACACTGCAATTTCACCTGTCCTTCGCCTTCCTCCGACTGCCTCCCAGAGGCATGCTGCCGCTGCCGCCGATGAATCTCCTGAAGTGTCGGCCACTCAAACCTCGGGTTCAGTTGAGGCGATGTCGTCACGTTCGTTATATGAATGGCGCAGATCGTCTCCAAATCCGAACCCCATCGCGAGAGGAGATCCGCCAATACATTCTCTTCCGCGATGTTGTGGTTCGTGTACTCGTAGCCTAGGAGGACAAGTGCCCAACGCTGAAACTTATCGGCTGTATACTTCGGCACCGTCGTTGCGATAGCAGTCGGGCTGAAATGTACGTGAGGTTCCTGTGGTCTGTGAGCAACAGAAACCCAACAGGGCGGTGCAACAATGGTCCGCGCGCTTGCGTCTCGACTAGCGCAAACGCCTCTTTTCAACGATAGCCCGGTGCTTCGCGGATCCTGAAAATGTTCCACTGAGGAACATCAGTGGCTTGTGGGTCTGGCCCACTAAGGCACGGCTCCGCTCTTTCCACGCGTCTGCTGTCATAACTGACGAGCTTCATTTCACTGATATGTCGGCACTGGAAAACACCATGACCAGTATCCCCGCACTTAGAGCATCCGGTAGTTGGCCTCGGATGCTGGTGGGGTTTGCTTGAGATGGAGCACGAGTATTAGAGTGATTTTTTGCAACTAGCCTAATCCGAATCCGGATCCGTTTAGAAGATACGGTTCGGTTCCGTATTAGGACAAAACCTTTTTGCGTTTCGCAGTAATCCTGTTCTGAATCCGAAACGAATTCTAGTTAGTGCAACACAGTTCAAAAGTGTTCGTCTATGGTGTCCAGCAGTTTGGCACCAAGTGCAGCTCCGCTTGCATCGCCTTCGTTAGCTACGTTGGCGGTAGCCGTGGCAGTGGGGCTCCACGGCGAGAATGTTGAGCGGCCGCTCATTCCAAGTGTCCGCTTTAATGTAAGGGCTTTGACAGACGCAGACGCTCTGAATGACTACCGCTTACTGGACCGGAAAGCATCTGCATTGCCCATGCGCTAAGACTGCCAGCTTGCTCATTACGGATGCCCGCGATCGGGTCAGTTGCTACAAGTGCTTGCGATGCTTTTGAAGCGTTTAGCATTTCCATGCCTTCCCTTCGGAAGACATTCGGCCGTTCAAATGGAGCTTACTTCGTCTCACTCTCTGTGTTGGTGAGTTTTATTATTCCATATATGTTAAATGAGAAGATTTACTAACAAAGTCATTTCTAGCATCGCCGATAATGAACAGGTGGGGTGAACTTCTTTTCTTGAGTGATGCCATGCTTCGTCGTCGCGTTTCGCAGTACAAAACTGCAGTTACAACAGTATCTGGTTCGATTGCCGACGGTATCGCGTTCTTCATCGATGGAACCAAGCATTTTATTTGCCGTCCGAGCCCACGAAGTAATGGGCCACGAGGTGAAAATCTGCAAAACGATTTCTACAGCGGTCACAAAGAAGGCACTGTATGTCATATCAAGGGGTAATCGCCACTGATGGACTCTTTGTGTCTTTTGGGGCTGTAGAAGGCACGACACTACACTATTACGACAAAGAGGTATCCTGGACTACATTCGATCTCACCCAGATCTAGGCAATCTGGACTTTACCATATATGGTGACCCAGTCTACAGTGTCTCGGACCTGATTTCAGTACCGTATCAAGGAGCCTCGCTTAGTCCTGATATGAAAGCCTGTAATGATCTTTTGAGCTCTCTTCGAGTAGCAGTCGAGTTGGGCTTCAACCATGTGAAGCGGTATTTTGCCCATCTTGAGTATGCAAAGACTCACAAGCTACGTCTTTCGCCGGTTGCAGTAACTATCAAGTGCGCAGTGTTGTTTGCAAATATCCGCACCTGCATTAACAACGAGGAACCAAGTGAGCCTCATGTTTCGACTGCAACCACCGTCTTTGGAAGATTATCTTGACGATCGATAAGTATGTGAGCTAATGTAATGTTGATTTTGTCCTCTGTGTATGAATCAACCTCCTTTTTGTTAGCTACCTCGTTTCAGAAATCGTAATCTTCCTCTTTGCAGTCTTCCTAATCTTCCTTTTTACAGTCTTCCTCGTGATTGCGCTCCGACTGTGGTTGACTGAGCATTGAGACCATCAAACTGATCCGCCGATCTCAGCCTCCATCTGAGCCTGACGGAATTTAAATTCCTGGTCTCGCTGTGCACGACGCGCTGCATATTCCTCGGTTCGTTCTCGTTTACGCACTGCTAGCATATCCTCGTGCTGTTGACGACGTAAGTTCATGTCCTCGCGAAGTATGTCCTGAACCCTCGTGTTTGCTCTACTTGTGACTCCATCAACGGCACAAGGGAGACTAGAATGGCGTTTTTGGTTTTCGTAGGGGTCTCTTTTGAATCCCGCGGCATCCATTCACCTTCGGGTTCTGTTTTAGCCACTGCCTTTGACACCACTGCCCTTCGTTCTTTTAGGCGCTGCATTGCTGAATCGCGCACGACAGCCCCAGCACACTCCTTCGATTCAGCTTCATCATTAGTCTTCTTCTTCGTTTCACTTTTCTCGTTTTCCCAGCTGTCGAAGTCCGACATGATGTCGCCCATCAGACCTCGCAGCTCGGTATACTCTTCTTCTATACCCGAAGCTGAAGCGGACTTCGCTTCTTCAGTGCGGTGTCGAGCTATCAAGGTATTGAAGCGATTCTGGTACGAATTGTTGGTAACCGATTCCATATTGAAATTGGACGGTGCCGTCAATCTGTCTGCAATCCGCTGTCACGCTTTCATTATATTGTTCCTGCCCTTGCGGTAACGTAAGATCCAGTTTACTTCTTTGATCAGTAGTAGGTCTTCATATGGGCCAAAGCGCTTCCGTTTCTTGGGAGGGTCTTCACCAGAGGGCGATGTGGTCGATGCATCTTGAGCGCTGGAGTCGCTGTTCAACATGGCATCATTGGCAACTGAATGTGCATCACAGCTGGGTGCGAGCGCGTGTTATCCAATTGAAGCGTCATTTGAAACTCCAACTGCCATTGAAGATGCAAATGTTGAATTTTGGTTCGCTAATGGCTGTTCCTGTATGATATCTCGATTGTTCATTTCCAATGGGAGTTCTGATGCAGCAGCTAGTTAGAATAAATATCGTATACTTCGTATAATGTAGCCATGGTCTCAGTACGTACATCCTATATTAGCAACAGATACAGCACAGAGCCTTGCACCTGCATCATCAAAATCAAAGAAACGTTGTGAGAATTACGTTCCCACAAACCATGGTTTGGTCGCATACTCGCAATACAACAGCACCTTGTGGATGATCAGGCCGATATGGAGAGAGGTATCTGGTAGCTCGATAACCCCAACAGTAGACCTGTTAACAGCACAACAAATGATCAGCTACAATGCGGGCTGCGTCGAACCGTATTTGCTTGGGGATCACCGGTGTTCGGGCCAGCGCTCGCGTTTCGTGGTCGGGCGGATGTATGGAGATATTCTCAGACTACTGCTTCGAAAGAAAACACATAAGCAGCAAGTTAGTGAAGCCATTTTACCCCCTGTTGACTCGTGGAGTCACGTACGAAGAAACAGTCCTCCACGCGAGCTGGGTGTACACGGAAAACTACATAACACAAAACACAAGTTAGCACACGTTAGAAACGTAACATATACCGAAGATGCGTTTGCAGGGTCTATCTCAGGAGCGGCTCAGCGGGCGTAGCGATTGCT
The DNA here is from genome assembly GCA_014706105.1 of Phytophthora quercina. Lineage (NCBI taxonomy): Eukaryota > Oomycota > Peronosporomycetes > Peronosporales > Peronosporaceae > Phytophthora > Phytophthora quercina. The sequence goes on along the minus strand of JACBOW010000094.1, from coordinate 35,751 downwards.
GCCTTCTCAATGGCAGTAGCACCGACGACACGAGTTTGTTTCTGGCGTTCAGCCCTCCAAATAGCTAATTCTGCGTGTGACACACCAAATATGTTCCGGAGATGGTTTCCGGAACAGAGGTTCCTGTTCAGGAATTCTCAACTCAAAATCCTAGTCCGGTCTGCAAAAAATGCTCGGCTCATTTTCGTTGTCGTAACTGAACTGGATTCGGAATAGGACAGTAGCGAAATCTATCTATTACTGGCTGACGGCGGGCGCTTCATTCGAGACTGGGCATTAAGTCCTTTGGCCGTATCGCCCTGGACCCCATTAAAATTGTTCTTCTTCCCAGTTCGCGCTTGTTCGGCCAGAATATTCTATTCAAAAGGCATGAAGGATTCGAGCAGTAGCTTGACCCATGCTGCGAACTTAGAGACCGATCGCTGCAGCTCCTTATTGCAATGACGGAAAAGATCAGCTTTGACCGTCGACCGAAACGAGAACGGACGCAGTGCGTTCGCCAAGAACTCGACTGCCTTCATCGGTTCCTCGTTGGGGAATCCTCCATGACATGCCGGTCTAAGATCGCGTGAAAGTCTGACAACAGTGTCACCAGACGCGACTCTGCATCCTGATATGTCGTCGTCATCTCAAGCTTCCTCATGTCGGCTTGCAATCACGGCGCAGCGTGGTGCGTGAGGGTAGGAAGTATTGCTTCCACACCTCGTCACTAATATCTTACTTCGCCTTGAACAACTCATACGCGCAGATGCGCACCAGTGTCTTCTGCTCAATGCAGAGCGCAGGGGCATCTGTTATACCCGTGCCGATGTCCCTGCACTCAGCGCCCTGACTCTTCTCTCGTACACCATGGACGCGCCCATGAACGCGCGCTTATCCATTGTGGTGCTGCCTCTATAGTGAGGTGGTATGGGCATGTTCGCACCGGTTGCGATCACTGGTGTTGCTTTTGAGGAGGACAGCGCGCCCTTCTCCGTCATGCCCTCGTCTTCGTGGCGGCCTCCCTTCTCGGCTAACCATCCCCATCTTGAACTGGCTTGTGAACCCGATTTCACCTCCAAAGCCTCTCTCTTTTTGTTCTGGAGCCCCATAGCCACCGAAGCTTCCTGGGGCAGCCTGTACTGCTCAGACACTGGCGTGCATTGCTCCTGAAGCTGCTTATGCAGTTCGTTCTGCTTAGTTTGAAGCGCGACTTGGTTATTGTACCGGTCTTGGAACGTCGTCTGCCGTGCCAGCTCTAGTAGTTGCGTGTAGAAGTGCTCTACTGCTCGCACGTCATCTACTGCGTCTCGGCACTCCGCCGGGCCACCGCTTGAACTTGCGCGCGAGCCTGAACGTCCTCGACGCTGGCGACGGGCACTTCCAGGAGCAAGGTCCTCGACCTTCTCCACCTTGATCTTCACCTCCATGTCACCTCTGGCCCTCTCGACGCCATTAGCGACTCCTCTTAGCCCCCAACAGGATTTGCTAACGAATTCTTTGTTCTGTCTAGTATTATTGTGGCTCCCAGACCTTCCGCCTGTTACAGGTAGTAGATTCAGAAGTGTCTCCAGTAGAGACCCAGCTTATCCTAGTTACTGTGCGCTCTGCACGTCTATGCTACCTCCGCCACGAGGCATTGTACTGTAGCTACGCGCCAACTTTGAATGCTCATCGGATCCTGTGGTTCCGGCTGATCGTGGACTGCCGGTAGCACAACATGGCATCACCAGGCTCTGGGTCGCCGTCCAACGACAGCGAGACCGACATCGCTCCCTGGCCATACCAGCCGCGTCCGCGGCGTCTACAGCGCCATTTTAGCACTTCTGTTCTTGGCTTATTGCACTACGTCCACCTCCTGGTGTTACATTAGTATGGATAGCTTCAACAGCTCACTTTCATCGTGATCCATCCCTCGCAACCGTAAGCTTTCGGTCACCTTTGTTGCGAATCGACGTAGTACTTTACAGTATGGGTTTCTGTGTGCAGGGCAATGTCCAGCAAAATTGGTGGAAATTAGTTTTTGCCCCGGCCCTATAGTGAATCCCTGTTTATTTGATGATTAGGCCTCTTTCCATTCGCAAGCCGAATCGGTATCCAATGTCCAGCAAATTCTGGAGAATGCTACTTCTAATCAAACTGGCCTTATATTTCGGGACGGAGAAACTTCCTCCATTTCCTCTGAGGAAGTAAGATAATACGGTAAATTTGGGTGGCGTCCAAAACAACAGAAACAGCTACATGTACATCAGTACGAAGCTCTTTTTTGATCCAATAACCCACGTAAGGTTGGTTTTCCATCGAAACAAAATTACTGGGTTATAGCCTCTTCTTTGAGTACGTTTGCTTCTGCCCAAGACAACTTCTCAGAAAATCTGTGTATCTCTAATGGTTCCCACGAGCACTTTTCTGATTACCGGTAGAGTTTACAGTCATAACGCCTCCATTTCCGCTCGGCTCGAGATACCATTTAACAGTCTGCAAGTGTGAATGGGCCCCGGCTGCGCAGTGCACCGCGACGAATTGGTGCATTCGTATACCACTCCGTTGATTGGCACTGTCGCTCATGACTCTCTTCAGCTTCCTGGCCATGATCGAGCCAAATTGTTGGCGATTGCCAAACGCCTCCAGCTGACGTGCAATCTGCGGGCTCGCGCAATTATACAACACTGAGTCAAGGCCTCGCGTACTCCATTTTGCCACAAAGGCACGGCCACTCGCATCCCTAAAGAGGGATCGTGCCACAACGACTTTGTCGAAAGCATACTTCGGAACCTTGTTGCGTCTGTTGATGCTACATGCAGAAACAGAAACCCCATCGAGATGGTTACAGCCACAAGCGATCCCCAAAGATTGCGTAGAGGTGGGTCTGAATGCAGCTCAGCTTCACGGAAGAAAAGATCAGCGCCCGCTTTGCAAGAAAAGTGAATCACCAAAACCGCGGCCACGTTCAAAGACCAAAATCGTACGAAGTCATTTCGCGCTGCTTGGTCGAGACGCATTGCCAATGACCGTGTCTGTAGGGTGACACGAATGACCCAATAGCTGCTACTGAGCGTAGTGAGCACAAGGGTGAGGCTGCGCATAGGGATGGCTGGTACGCAGTAGATGACGATTCTGCCCTCATCGGTCGAGAGTTTAGCCGTACAGCTGAGCGAGAAAATATTGCTAAGAGCGCCAATAGCTCCGAGATATAACAATACCATTGTACCGGGGTGTCCCAGAGCCCCATCAGCCGGGTCACACTGAAGTAATTCAAAAATTCAATTCGTATGAGTGGGGCAGCGCTCCTAAGAAAATCAACTTCCGACTCGTGATAGGGTCTTGGCCCCGCAGCAGGTTGATAGACGCTGTTGCGTATAAACACCCAAACACTTCGCAGGATGAAAATGTACTCGATGGCGTAGTGTGATGCGCCAATCAAGTTGAGTATCAGGAGAAATGTGCGAATCTGCCGGCTCGTATTGTCTTGAATACGGATTCGCCGCGTTAGCATCGTAGAATCAACCATAAACCACTCGATTTGGCGGAGGTTATTTTGCTCGAGTGCCTGAATTTCTTTGCTGGAATCGGCAGTGATCAATGATGCACACGTAGGGGGTTCAATGAGGCTTCCATCGAGAGTACGGAATAAAACTTCATTTGACGTCATGAACAACCGACAAAGAGTTTGCAGTTCTGTCTCCTGTGAATCTCGGAACCCACAATTTCCAAGCCCATCACCTATGTACGCTTGGTACTTTTGCACATTTCGCCCGCTCTGTTGCATAACTAAGTCGACGACACCACGGCAATCTGGCGTGTACAGGTAACCATAAGGTGTGGTTGGTAGCTGGGGTGTTGTTGTGTCAGTGATATTGACGCTAGATTTTGCCCATCTATTGCCATCGATTGAAAACAGTGCAGAATCCTCCAGTGTTTCCGGAATTGACAGTGCCACGAAATCAGTAGCAGACTCTCGTCGACGACCTAAAGTGTAAGTGGTTGTGTTGTCAATCTCAGTATAATCTCGCTCGTCCTTCTGGAAAAAACATCAAGTTAACGGCAAATGTCGGGATAATCGATGCTACATCGCTTCCGCATTGCTTAATTATCGCTTCATCGACATCATCGACTGTGATTGATTTGTTCATTGTTGTGCTGGATGGCACAGTTCCAGAATGGTGCTAAGTGCATCGTTGAAACCAAGTGCATACCAACCGTGTTTACAAGAAAGTTCAAATTAAAAATGAAGCCGTGGCATGCGTCACCTCAGCGAAAATGGCTGGCTCTCCATTCACGTTGACCCCTACGGAAAGCTGCTGCGAATCAAGATAATATGTGAGAAGGGCGCTCACACCTAGCACATCAACTAGGGCCACGTGATCAGCGTCAAATGATCCTGGCAGCAGTGCCGACGTCGGCGAGCGACATTCCTTCTCCATATAGCTCCAGAATGGCGTTAGCAACCTCGTTCGTGTATTCTGGAAGCTCCATATCCAAGAAACCCTCTTGTACGCCTTTCATAATTTTGCGGACTACAAGTGCATCATCGAAATGGCGTAAGTACACTTCGGACATGTTGACGACGGCTATAAGACCGAGCGTAACGTTGCCGATGTCCCCAACTGTCAACTGGTACCTTACTCGGTACCTGAAAAAGCGGTGGTGTGGAAACTTGTCGCGAAGAAAGTCTCGACAAAACTCGTGTTGAATCGCAGGAAACCAGTGGCCAAAGAGTAATTTCGGCTGCGTTTCCCATGATGCCAAAGAGGATGTCACCGGTCCGCATAAAGGTGCATACACGTCATCCATCATGTTAACGCGCATCGTCAAAATATTTGCCGGCAAACTGGTGAGTAGATCGACTCGGCGTAGATTGGCACGGACAAGAAACTCGGTTAACGAAAGCGTAGCTGAAGCCGTGCGGGTAAGTTCTGTCTTGGTATCGAGGTCGATCAGCGGAAGGAGCTTGCGATCGAACGTATCGAAGTAGTGCACACTGCTTATGATAACACCCATTTCGCTGAGTTGCCTTGCAACGACTTCATCACGGACTTCATCGAGCGCTTTAGTGACATAGCTGCCAAGATAGTACTCTTTGAGCGGAATTACACTAATCCCGATGAGGACGAGCACGAAGAGGTGCATGATCTGCATGAAACTCCGTAGACTTGGAACTGCGGTAGTAGCGTTCTATTTGGTCCACTCTTGTTTGGAGGTAAGGACGTGGCACGGGTCGCATCGCTCTTCCTCGTCATGAAAAACCGGAAGTCGTCGGCAGCGGCAATAACGTGGAGTGCACGACCATGAGAATAGTATTGCAGGACGCCCAACGATTGTCAAACGCGAAAAGTAAAATTAGAGGAACGTTTTGAGCAACTTTGTGTTGCTTAACTCAACGAGCTACTCTTCATTTTCTGGAAGACCGAGGACGCCAACGAGTGCTTACGCTCGTCTAAATTGTTGGTCGTGGTAAAGCTGCTAGCAGCAGAACCATAGCTTGACGAGGACGATAAGTACTGATGGCGAAGACGATGCTGAGCGTAGCGCTGGGTGACCCGGCGGTGGCGGGGTGCTCAGGCAAGCACTTTTGTCGGTGATAACGTAGATATCATCGTTGACGTTGACGCGCTAGATGAAGAAGCTGCTGACTCGCAGCTCTTTCGGCGCTTCTGCACGCACCCGATGCACGCACGCTTGTAGAGCCCACATCAGGAAGCGCAACGTCCATCTTGGGGCAGCACTCAGAACAGCAAATTTCACCACACAGGCGGCAGTGGTGACGACGACGTGACAGCCCAAACTTCATCACATACGGCACCCCAAGCGTTCACGATTGTGCACCCAGTGCGGGCATTCGCGAGGAGAGATTGCGATAAGCGCCGACTTGTAAGTACCTCCTCCAGCCGGGCAATTTTGGCGCACAGTGCACGCAGTTTCGCCCGCCGTGAGGCCATCGGTAGCTGTGCTTTCTCCAAAATCGACGCCACAAACTGAATTTCTACATATCCATCGTGACCGCGTGCTTGACGCACCATAAATCCTGTTGGCTGGAGGTCCGTAGGTTTGGAGCCTACCTCGTCAAGCCACGGCTGACAGTGTGGGCTGTAGCACGATTGCATCGTGCGCACATACATTGGCGACGGATCTGCATGTTCGTCCCAGTCGTTCACCAAGATGCACTCGTAATCCAGCAGGCAGTACGTAGTTCGAGATGCAAACATGCGGCTTGACTTTTCGCCGACAACCCACTTGATGCTGAGGTTTCCTGATGACCCGAAGTCGCCATTGCTGCACGATAATCTTCCATGTAAGAAGGGGACAAATATGGCCCCGAGTTCGTTCTCTTGTTGTTGGCGTTGCGTTGCCTCCAGATCGATCAACCTCTATTGAGTCACCGCGAGTGCCTCGAGCGCGTCCGGTCGTGGATTCTCGGCTGAAACCTGTGAAGGGCTGCAAATCGTCTTCGAGTTCCAGATCCGAGTCCGAGTACGACGATTCACTGTCGCAGTCTTGTGTTGAGGCCTGGGAAGCCATTCGCTGCGAGGTGCCGTCGCTAGCGTTTCCAGCGTTATTGTTATTGTTGCTGCGACGCAAACGCTTCTTCTTGCGACGATATACGAAGGCTGACGAGCTTGTCCGAACGCCCACGAGATGCTGCATGGGCAGCTCCATATCTTCTCTGTCAGAACGCACGAGCAGATCCACGACCTCCTCGATCGATGAAGGCAGCAGCGCCGCATTTTACGAGATACTGCTGCAACACTTTCGACGCGAACACGTTACTTTGACCTGCTGTCGACGACGCGGCGTCCCAATCCAAGTGTCGCATTCCCATGCCCCGCTTCCGTTGGCGCTATTGCTGCTGCTGCCGTTTGCTGCTGCTGGATCTGCGCTAGAAGTCGCTGGGTCGTCGCCCCCTTCGCCGCCGTTGACGAGCGAGTTCATGGTGTTCCACAGGAACGTGTTGGTACCGATGGGGCATACACGCTCCATGACCCGCACCTTGATAGCGCCGCCCGTGCCTGGGTTCTCTGTGGTGGACACGGCTGCAGCGGCTGCGCTAGCACTGACGGGGCTCCAGTTGACCGAGTCCTGCGAGCCGAAGCCGAAGAGGCTGAGCGTGGCACGCGCCTGCGACTCGAGATCCTCCTCTACGGCGCGCGAGAATGCTGCACTTGTGAGCGGTGCCGGCTGCAGCGACAGCGCGCTGGACATGCTCTGCGTGCTGCTAGTAGGCTTCAGAAGCCGCGTGGTGTTCCTGCTCGCGCTACGCCCTTCAACTCGCCAAGCACGACGTCTGTCTGGGAGAGTGAGCGACTGAGCTCGGCGGTGGCGGTCTCACAAGATCCGTCGGAAGTGTCGTCCGCGGTAGCCAAGAAGAACGACTGCTTGTGGCTCGCAAGTCGGCGCTGTGCTTCAGGCGTTGGTGAGCTCCAGAGCACGACACCAGCCGAGGTGCGACAGAGAAGGGGCTAAATTCGTAATAAATGTGTTTTAAAACTTTGTACTTGTATACCCTGTAATATCCGATACGAGAGGATTTTTCATTTGATATTAAAAGTACTGATCAAAGCCGGTGATATCGTATCGGGTCGAATTCGGATGCAGCACAAGCAACCCTTGAGGGTTTTGCAAGACTCGCCGATCGGTTGCGCGATGCGGACGCAGGCAGCAACGCTGCAGACGGCGTTACGCTGAGCAATGCGAATCACAGCCCAAGTTCATTTCGCTTCGCTGTTGCTGTTGTTCAACAACAGCAACAGCGAGCATCTTGTTCAACAAGTTGTTGGCGGTGCTGGTCGCCATGTGGTCGCTCGCAGTGCGACAGACAACACAAAGCATCAGCGCGGCTCAAGTCGATAACCGGCTTTGCCCTGCTTGACGCGCGACACTGACGAGCGTCGAGGCGCCGATTGTGTCGGCGATACGATGGCCTCCCCTTGCATGAAAATCAACTCGATTGGGGGCGCAAGTCTGACTGCTGCTGCCCAAGGCAACCTTGTTGCCGCCTTCAACGACAACGTTCGTCGGGCTTGCAGACAGGAAAAGTAATGTAACATATCAAAGAGCAACTGCATTGGGGCAAACACTAACATGACGCATACTCAAAGCTATTTGATTCAAAGGGCTTCCATGAACATGAGGTCAGAATCACCTCCGTCGCCAGAATTTGTGTTGTGTCCTCCATTGCTATTGCTGTTGTTCTGACCAGCGCCCCCAGGACCAGAGCTACTGTTGCTATCTCCGCCCATAAAACCGTCCATGTCAAGCAGATCCATGCTCGAAAAGTTTGTGGGCGAGAGATCGTTCGGGAAATTCATGAATCCCGACGAGGGCCCAGAGGATCCCAAGTTGGATGGCATCTGCAGCAAGCCGCTGCTATCCATCCCCCCGTAGAGCGAGTCATCCAGGCTTAGTGACGAGGTATTCGCGCGAGATGTTGGTGCCGAAGGCGGGTCCTGCTGCTGCGTCATTTGCTGCTGATGTTGAGTCGGAGCTTGGATCGGAGCCTGCTGAGTTGGCGTCTGTTGCTGATGTTGTGCTTGTTGCTGAGGCTGCTGGGGCTGGCGAGGTTGTTGGGACTGCTGAGATGCAGGCGGCTGCTGCTGCTGCTGCCCACTCGGGGCCTGCTGAGCGCGCTGGGCTTGTTGAGCTTGCTGGGTTAGCTGCTGTTGCTTCTGCTGAGGGATCTGCCGGACGCCAGCAGGCTGACCATTCTGCGCTTGCTTCGGTGCGTTCGATTGGTTTGCCTGCTGAGCTGAGAGTTGCGATTGGTTCGGCGGAGTTGGGCCCTTCTGCTGCTGTTGCATCATTTGCTGCTGGCGAGCTTGAGCCTGCATTCGCTGTTGTTGCTGCTGCATCTGCTGGGCGCGCTGCATGAGATACTGCTGCTGTTTCTGCTGGAGCGACATGTTCTGCTGTCCTTGTTGCATAAGCATGGTCCCGTTCGGGCCACTCGACGTGATGACCGGTGCTGTAGCAACACTCGCAGCGGGGTTGGTCGGCACAGAAGGGTTCATGCCAGCGGGGTTGGCCCCGCCGGCGTTGGGAGTGAAGCTGCGTTTGTCCGTCTCCGTACGCAACTTCTTTAAATACGGGTTCACAATCTTAACGATGTACTTGTACACCTTGTCCAGCTCCTCGATCTTTCGCGGTGCATGCGTCGTCTTGTCCTCGTTCAGAATGCTCGCACACAGCTGCACATAGCTAAGAAGATACCGCAGCTTCTTCTTCTGCTCGGTCTCGTCGTGGCCCTTCATGTGATCCACATACTTCTTGAACGCGCTGTGCACTTTCTCGACGTCGTCGTGATACTTCGCCTTGAGTGCTGCGTGTTGCCGCCAGTATTCCGCGGTCATGTCACGGGGACGGCTGCGACGCCTCCCTCGGGCCGCCGTCCGTGGTGTAGTATTGGCTCCGTTAGGTGCAGCAGGGTTTGCAGGCATACCGCCAGCACCCGCTGTCATCGGCTTACTCGGCTGAGGTTGCTGAGCACCAGGGTGAGCCGCACCTGGACCACCAAACTGCGGGTGTCCCGGGTAGCCTCCGACCTGGCCGCCGTTTGCACCAGGGCGCTGGTTCAGGTTAAGCGTGTTGTAATACGAGAAGTCGAGTCTGGAGAGCATGCCCTGGTTCGGCAGCGTTTGCGCTGCCATCACCGCGTTCATGTCTGTCTGCTGCGCGCGCGCGCAGGCGAGTGAAGATCTTGTTGATGTATTCCTCTTGCGTGCGTGACTCCTTGTACAGCGTCAGCTCGTACCACGACACGTTCATCCAGAGCTTAATACCGGGCACGGGGTCGGCCGACACGCGCACCATCTCGTTGTAGCTGCGATCGCACAAACAACACCACCAGCAACCAGTCAGTCAGTACACTACAACAATCGTAAAGCAAAGAAACATCTGCAGTCCGTACATCTTGGCAATGAGGTTCGCGCGGTGCTCGCGCGTGAGCTGGATACGCCAGTCTGCGCCGGGGGCGCCGCCCTGCGCGCCAGCCACCTGCATCCCTGGGCCAGCAGCAGCCGCCACGGCCGGGTTCATGCCATTGGGGTTCATCTTCATGGCCATGGAGCCCATGTTCATCTGGTTTATCTGGCCCATGTTCATCATCATCATCTGCTGCTGCTGCTGCTGTTGCTGCTGCGGCGGGACGCCGTAGGCGTTCATGGCCACGCCTCCGTTCATACCATGGCCATGGCGCGGGTTGGCGCCATTCGCGCCGGCCATCGACATCGACATGGGCATCGACATGCCTCCTGCATGCCCATCGCGTTCACGGCGTGCGGGTCCATCGTCGGTGTCGGCGGTCGAGGACTATGGAAATGAATGCGGGTCACCACTTTCCGCGCGGGGCTCCGTTCAAATGCACGTCGGCCGTTGCGGGAGCGACCACCAATAGTCGAACACGGATTGGCTGAAATACCCTGAGGCCCCGACTATCAGCAAATCATGCGAGCCATAACCGTTCGTTTCTGTGACCTGAACGGTGCCGCTAACGGTATATTTGGTGGCAACTGTCATCAGTGTGCCCCACACACTACGTACGTAGCCACACGATCGGCACACTCCAAATCATGAGTCATGACATTGGACAGTGGTCATGATTCATGACCACCTGTCCAATGGCCCGTACATCAACAAAAATATTAGAATAACTGCCATACACTTCCATGCAACAGGAAATGCGAGCACTAAATTTCCAGTCTCGAAGTCGGCACGGCTGCTGCCACCAGATCCGCTATTTCTGAAGTCGAATGCTGATTGGACGATATTAGTTGACTCCCAGTCTATGGTCTGGGTGCACTGTGCCATGCAGAGGACGGAGGTCGTTCGCATTCGAGCACCAAAGTGCCTTTTCTTGATACATGTAGTACATATATAGGGGCGAAACCCCCCTCGGTCACCTACCCGCGTGAAGCTGAACTCGTTTCTGTCCAGAAGCGGTCGTCAGGCTGTGGGTGTACCGCACACGAGGAGCGGACGGCACTGTGAGCAGCAAGGTGCCCACCGAAGTCTTATTAGAGGAAAGCCCTGCATAGAGTCGGTCTCTGTCATGGCGCTCTTCGTGCGCGCGCTGCTTCCGCTTGTGCTGGTGCTGGCGGCGGCCCTGCACGGCCACGATCCCGGCGAACTCGATCCTCTCGGCCGTCGTGAACGTCAAGTCGGAGGCTGTGTTCTACGCGTCCAGCGCCGCGGAGGAGGACTGGGGCGCGTCTCTCGAGGCCCAGAAGCTTAAGGACGGCGAGAGGCACGCATTCTACCCGCTTGTGTTCAACGCAACAGGGCTGGGCGATGGCTACGGCTGCACGTCCAAGGGGCAGCTACTCAACGCCAGCAGCAGCAGCAACGGCTCCGCCTCCAGCCTGTCGGGATCCGCTAGCGCGGCGATCCTCGGACTGCCAGATGAGCCCTTTGTGCTGCTAGTGGACCGCGGTCGCTGCACTTTCGCGGAGAAGGCTTATTATGCACAAGAGCTGGGGCCGCCGTCCTCATCGTCACCGACACGCTCGAGCAGCTCTACAACCGCTCCAGCGTCGCTGACGCCACCGAGGAGGAGCAGATGGAGTTCAGCTGCTCGCGCGGCTCCGGTAAGGCGACCTGGAGCGCCGATATAACCGTCGTCACGTCCACCTCGTGGGAAGACGACGTTGATGTCCGTTCCTGCACTGGCAGCAGCAGGTGCTCCTCGCACATGTGCGTGCCCTCGGGTGGTGCCAACAAGCAGGTCTGCTGCGCCTGGGACATCCCTGATCTTATGGGCTTCGGCACCACAGAAGTCGTAACCGACAAGAGTTTAGTGAGCGATATTGTTGTGGTACGCATTTCCATCGCCGACGGTGACTCACTGAAGGAGATGTTGACGTCCGGGAGCGAGGACGAGGACGGCCAGTTGCTGATATCGGTGTACGAACGTGACCCGCCCCTAGTGGACCCTGCCCAGGTGATTCTCTGGATCGTTGCCTGTGCGACTGTGCTGGTTGGATCATACAAGGGTGCAGCCTACGAACGCACCAAGGCGCAGCTGAAGGCGGCGCTAATCGCAGCTGATGCCACCTCTTCGGACGCCATTGCCCAAGCTCGAGTGGCATACGAAGAACACGATGAGCAGGCCCCAGAGCAGGAGCAGCTTGGTTAAATTCCTGGCATGCCTGGCATTCTTGGTGCTTGGTTCTGGCTTTCTCGTGTTGCTCTTTTCGTTGATGTGGTGATTGTGGTGGTGGTTCTTTTCGGCATTGGCGCCGTGTCTGCCACCTTCCAGGCAATCTGGGAGCCTCTCATGCGACGCCTTCCTGTGAAATTCTTGCACAAGTTGCCGTGGAGCGATGTATTGTGGCAATGGGAAGACCTACTGGTGCCTGCAGCGTGGAGTGTGGGAGATTTGGTGGCACTGGTGTTGTCCTTCGGGATTGCACTCTTCTGGTTTTTCACGCGCTTCCAGTCATATTCATGGATCTTCCAAGACATATTCGGTGTCTGCTTTTGCCTCGTGTTCCTGCGAACTGCACGCCTACCGAATCTGAAGGTTGCCACAGTGCTGCTGGTGCTAGTATTTATGTACGATATCTTCATGGTCTTCATCTCACCGTACATCTTCGAGGAGAGCGTCATGATCAAGGTGGCTACTGGTGGTGCTCAAAGCACTGCCACAGGCGGAGTCTCCAGCGGCTACTGCCTCCGCTACCCGACTGACACAAAGCACAACTGTCGCTCCGAGTCGATGCCGATCTTACTCCGAGTCCCAAGGTGCTAGACTGGAGATCAGGGTCTTCGCTATTAGGCCTGGGTGACATCGTGCTGCCCGGATTGCTCCTCGTCTTTTGTGCGCGCTACGACTGGCCAGTTGTTTGGACGCTTAAAACCTCCCCACGGCAAGATGTTTGGTCGACGTCCGATAGGTGATGTCTTGAATGGTTCCGCAGTGATAACAAGAGGGATGAACCGTGAACTGGACATGTCAGGGGCAGAGCTCGGCAGTGCTAAGGAGCGCTACCCATGTCGCCGAGGTCTCTTCTGCCTGCTCATGTGGGGTTACACTATCGGACTACTGCTAGCAAATGTCGCCGTTGTGGCAACAGGCAGCGGTCAACCAGCCCTGATGTATTTGGTGCCCTGCACACTAGGCCTGTTGGCAATTGTGGGGTGGCGACGGGGGATTTTGAACAAGTTGTGGGAGGGCCCACCAGAGCTGGTTCCTGGATACGCTCGCCGCGAGAGCACCTCAAGTGGAGGAGGGCTCGACATCAACGACGCTACTCGACTACGAGGGCTGAGTCTAGAAGCAGGTAAGGCTGCAACCAGCGAGCTGGTTCTTCTGCAACAGCAACAAAGCGGTACTCCTGTGTCCGGTTCCTACGCGAGTGAAGATACTCCTATGGCTCACGACAACCAGTCTGGTACGACCTTGAGGCAAGTATAATTTCCGCTATAAGCCATTTTGTAGATCATCAAAAAGATTTGAAATATATGTGCGTTGTTGTTTATGGGGGTCGGCACTGTCACCGATGGTGGAGCGATCAAATACCCTTCACCCACTCATCGTCTTCGCCCCATTCGTCGGCTGCGTCCACGGTAAGCTCATCGTCCAGTTCAGCCGCGAACAATGCTGACGCTTCGGCAGCAGTCGGTAACAATGACACAGAGGATGACTGTGCAGTCGTTGCAGGATGGGAAGCAGGAGCCGCACTTTTAGCTGCAGGCGGGGCGGAACTACCGCGCTCTTCTTAAACGTCGGCACCATACCGAATTGCTGCAATCAGGTATGCAGATTGAGCGTTAGTATAAATCACTGCATCAGATAACAAGCAGCAACGGTATACATGTACGTACGCTGAACAGGTCGTCGACATTCTCGCCTTCCATCTCCACGTCTGTGGTAGCCTCCCGGTTGCTAGTTGGTTGGTGCATGCGCCTCATCTGACACGACCTCGAATGAGTCGCTAGAGCTGTTGGATTCAACACTAGAAGGTAGCAAGTCACCCGGTGATAGCAGCTTCTTGGAGGGTTGTACGTGCTGCTGCGGTGGTGGAGGCAAGGGTTGTGCGAGCTTGAAAAGACTAGCATTGCTGGTGTTTTGTCGTGGCGTCGTCGGGCGTGGAGCACTGGGCGAAGCAGCAAAGGGTTCAGCTGGGGAGACGTGTGTCTGTGGAGTTACCTTCCCAGTCATCCCAGTTGTCACGATCGTTGGCGAAAGTATCCTCCTTGTGTAGCGTCGTCGCAGTAGTCATCGTCGTCACCTTGGCGGCTGGCTCATCTGGGACTTGCGTATACTGCACCTTGGGCCCCTTGGAACTAGCACCTCCAGACTTACCTGAGCTAGAGTTCGCGCTTGAGCGTCTCTTACGTCCCCAGAGGACTAGGAAGATGCAGCCCGCCAGCGCTACCAGAACGAGCGGGTTACTGCCCTGGTTTAGGTACCCGGGCGCCTGCGTGTTTGCGGCATCATTTGTCACTGCATCCGAGATAACTGCGGGGTATTGTGTGCAGAAATGGTTTCGCCGTGACTTCCACTATCGCTGTTCTGCCGCCTGCAGGGGTCTCTATCGGAGCCTTTGTCGTGGATGACTCAGTGGCCAAAGGCTTTGTCATCTCCGTAGGAACAAGAGCATCTTGCTGTACGTTGCCAGTCGCATTATTTAAGTCCATCGCCGGCTCCTCCAGTGGGTTCCCGGGATTCACCGCTATCTTTCCTTCGTCCCCGTTGGCGGCCAGTTCTGAAGTGGCGGGCGCAATCGTTGGAGCCTCAGTCATTAGCACCACCGCCCCGCGTTCGGTTCCTCCTGTGTTTCAGGTGTGACTGCAGTCGCCAGATCAACGTCCGACAGCTCGCCGCCTATCACGTCCTCTCCCATTGCATCGGCCGGTTCCTCCTCACCCACGACCTCCTTGACATCGCTCTCTGCTACCCAAAGGGGTTGCCACCGCGCGCACTTGCACCCAGGCTGCAGGGAATGTTGCTACAGCTATAGCTGCCGTTCGTCTGCCAGCTCAAGCGGGGCATCATTTCCTGCCACATCTTGTTGCCAAGCAATCACTGAGTCCCGTTTCTCTCAAGAAAACGTGTCCTATTAAGTTCATTTCGTAACTTAAACGGGATAGCCAATCAATAGCACTGCCTAGGCACACGAATGAGTCATGCCGCACGTTTTCGTAACACCATAAGAGGATGTCAAAGGATCAAATGGATGCATCCGACGAGGAGCTCGAGGCGGAGCTGCGGCGCGGACTGCTGCCGCCCGCCAACGAGTCTCAGAGCGCACGGCGGGCGCGCATCGTCGATGGGAGCGGTCGAGCGACTGGTGTTGTCGCCCTGGGAGAAGTGGGCCACACACGGCCGATTCCCGTACAAGTTGCTGCTGCACGTAGCGCTAGTGCTGCTCACCTTCGCTCAGATGCAGCTCTACGACGCGCAGAACGCAGCCTACATGCGCGCATCTCATCGTAACTGGTGCGTCTAGCGGGTCTTCCTGGTTCAGTTGTCGTCGGATGATTGACATCGTGTTGATATGGATCCAGGGCATTCTTCTTCCTGCCACCCGCCGCGGAGATTGGTGTCGTGTGCGTGCCCCCGCGCTTAGCTCACCACCGTACTATGTGGTTACACTGATTTCTTGTTAATATGCCCAAGCAGACCGCGGTTCCAGCGCGACTTGTACACCATCAATCGGACAATGACAGCAGTTCACTACCTGCGAGACGCGTATTTCTCCATCGTCAACTCCTCTGTCGCCAATTACGAGTTCTTGCGCACACCCGCTGGTAAGATCCAGCCACTCAAACTGGGAGTCGGTCGTGTGCTACCTCATGGCGACTTGGAAACACGGGAATACCTTGTCTCTCAGAACGACGAGAGTGTGGGACCTTTTGACCCGGAAATGACGTTGTGGCAGAAAAAGCATTTGTTTCGATCACTACGCGCCGTCAAGTTCTCGTTCCCGCTGCGCGACCGCCAGTTTGGGAATTTCTACGAGGAGTGCTTCGAGTGGCAAGTGAATGTGGGGTTTGAGGTCATTGAGAGCGCGCAGATTCACGTTCAGCTGGAGGACTGTGAAGTGTCACGCTGTGCAAGCACGCACCCGCGTCCGTTTTGGACTACGGCCAGGCAGAGCTTTGTCTGGATGCACGTGCTTGTTGCGGTAGTTTCGATCTTGTACACTGCTCTCAGCGTCAAGGCTCTGCAGCGATCCTACAATGTGTACGTACCCGAAAGATGTTGTACGTGTATATCGTTCATACTCCTAAATTATCTGGTCGTATTTGGATGTTTTGCGCCGTTAGTGTGGCACGAGCTAAAGATTTACTGCGAGACCATGCCAAAGATCGCAGCGACAGGCAAGACGAAGTGCTACGATGTCGCTACAAATGACTCGCAACATTACGCCAGACCACAACAACCTTTGCGATCATGGATTGATATTCCATTTACGCTCAAGCTTAAGCTTCTCAATGTCTTGTACGTGCATTCGACCTTGCTATAGTTATTGGAGTGTTTCAGCTAATCATTTTCATGTTGCTGTGTCACAGACAATTACTGGTGTTTATCTCGCTGGTGCTACTCCTTGCGAGTACGATGTGGAGTTTACTTTTCTTGGAGGCTCATATGCCGATTCGCTTTTGGCATCGATTACTGCACGCGACAGCATTGCTGTTGCTCTGGAGTTGCCTCGTTGGATATCTGGAGCACAACCAGCATATTTATTCGATTGTGTTGACACTCAGGTGGGGAACACCGCGTGTTCTACAGTTTTGTTGGGCGTATCTCCATATTTTTCGGGTATGCTCTCTTTGGCACGATCTACTTCGGAAACAAAATTGAGGAGTTTGGTACCCTGAGTGCGTCGATGGTCGCTCTTTTCTCGCTCATGAACGGAGACATCATTATGGACACGTTTGACGCGATGGAGCTCCACCACTTCAACGTATCAGGAAAAGTGTACCTGTACTCCTTCATCTCGCTCTTCATGTACGTGGTCCTAAACATCTTCATCGCCATCGTCGAGGAGGCCTTTTTTGCTACACAATCTACCCGGCGCAGGCTTAGTGACTTGCTTTCGGACCCTCGCGTATCTCGCGTCAACGTAGCGAAGGAGTCGGATATCTCGGCAGAAATGATGCGTGCTCTACTTCAGCTAATGGACTCGGAATGATTTTAGGCTGGGTTATCCTCAATATATTGTTAGTTATTTGGTGCAAGTCCGAAGGTCCAGCTAGCCCGTGTAGCTCGAGCATTACTCGCCTAGCACCTCGGTGGCAAGTTTGGTATCGTCATCGACCTGCACAACGTGCTTGTGCAGGACTGGCATTGCTCCTGCAACGTGGTGATGTGGCCGCGTTGAACGTTTATACATTTGTTGAGTCGTTCGATCTCTTCGCTAGCGGTGTTGAGTTTCTTCTGATAGTCGATGCGAAGCTTGTAGAGTTCCTCGCTTGTGCGGTCCGTGATTTCCTCGATCTTGGTCAAAAGTAGAGTTTTGTCCGCCTGATGAATCGACATGAGTTTCTGGATCGTGTCCTCATGCGACTGCACTTTGCACTCGAGTGAATACAGCTGATCCTTGACACTCACGCGGTTGCCGTTGGAGACAGACGTGTTGGAATTGCTAGGTGACATGATGCGCGACGACGAACGACGAATATCCCTCGAAGGAGACTGCGCCTGCATTTCATCTTCGATATCGGCGAACATCCTCTCACTCTCCATCGAAATCTTCATGTTCTTCATACTGCTGGTTCCGGACATACGCGACTCCATGGCTGGCAGATTGGACTGAGAGCGCGAGTAGAAGTCGGCAGGTGGGCGGTGAACAGAGCGCTGGAGAGCAAATTGAAGATTGATCCCATGCAGCGGCTCTACCGCTCAACGAGCAAACAACGATAAAGTCAACCATTCCAACGGGATGGCCCCCTTATACTTGTAGTACAGCGCATTCCAGCCAAGCCGCTGTCGCCATCTTTAGCTCGCGCTAAGAAAAGGATTAGAAACCCAATGTTGTCTGCATCCAACACCAGTCTCGCTCGTTGTCGGGTAAGAGTGATCACATATTTAGCACTGCAACCATGGTTGAAAGCATTGGCGTTCCCCTTCAAGACTACTTGCCCAATGGAGGGAAAATAAATGCACCAGGACGAGGCGGAGACGGGAACGAGTTCCCGAACCAAGTGTGACTCGCCTAAATAGGTCGCAGCCCAACTACCATTAAAATTCAATAGACTTCTTGCGCGGATATGGCGCGCTCTCACCGGTCTCCACGTCTGAGCAGTCAACGGTCAGTTCGCTGGAAAACGATTCCATGCCGCTCGAGACAGAATAGTTGCTAAAGACGGATATGCGTGGCTGTCTGAGTCACTGCTGTTGTCTTGTGCACGGTTGGGCCCCAACAACGCGGTGTTTGGTGTTGTGCTGGTATCTACACCCTGCGAGTAGTCGGAGGAGCCCATCGAATGAGCCGATGCACTGATGGGCGAAAATACGCGCTCCTGATGCTGCGCTACGATTTCGGTGTCCGTCAGCGTGCTGCTCATGGGGTTACCGGTATACGTGTGGTAGCTTCCGCCCGAAAAGCCCGAGATCTGGGACGGGTTCGTATCCTGCGAGCCCGTCATACTCCTTGCTGCACTCTCGCGGTTGGTCGTAGCAGTTCTCGCTTGGCTCTCGCTAAGTGCAACATGCAGCATGCCGACGTCGTCGGGCTGCGAGCGACTCTGCTCTAGTGATTGAACCACCTCCCTACGATTGTCGCCGCGTTGTGGGCGATGCTTGAACCAGTTGAAAACGAAAATCAGCAGCCCCCACGAAGGCAATCGCCAATCCGATAAGCGCCCACTGCCACGCCTTCAATCCGCCACCACCGCTGTTATTATCGCTCGCTAGCTCGCGTGCAATACCCACAGCGCTTGGTGGTGTTACTGCTCGTAAATAGGACAATGAAGACGCTGGAATCAACGAAACAAGCACAAACACACTGTGAGTGAATACAGTAGCCACCAGCTCGCTCTGACGCCGTTCACACCTTGTGCGCAATGTGTAGCGTTCTCTGCAGCGTCGCAGTCAAAGCTCTCGCTGATGTTAAGGCACACACCGTATACGTTACGGTCGTGCTCGAGTCGCCTGCACCTGCAGTCAGTCTGGCATTGCGTCGATAGTGTTGAAGATTTGCTGGTATCGCACGCCATGAGCGTGCTGCCATCTGAGATGTAGAGCGCACTGGCAGGCAGCGAGCACACGTCCACCTCGGAAGCAGCATTGCGCGCTGCGAGCCTCATATTAACAGCGTCCTCTTCCCACTGCGCCCCATAACCACCGTCGCTCCTTTCCTTTCCTTGCGCGAATATTGTGAGAAGCGGCTGTTGCAGCTTGCAAGCCACTTCCACACTCGAAGTGATTTTGACATTTGTTGGTACTATCGTCAGCTTAGGCTCGTAGGCTACCCATTTTCCTACTGTACTTGTTACTTTGGTCGAAGGGCATTTTGCGTGCGTAACTGCCGAATCGCTTTTGTACTCGTAAAGCGATTCGGTAGTGAAGTAAAGTTACTCTGTGACGAGCAACCTACTGTCCTTAGGACAGACAGTCCTACCCACAGTACACTGTATTCCCGACATTTTTGTAGTTTGTTTGGGGTGCTGACGAACTTTGTTGAGATTGCGAGGGCCTGTCGTGGTATCTCTAGAATGAATCGCTGAAACAGCAAGAGTAAATCATCACTGTGACATACGTTGGCGCAAATGAATGCAGAGCAACTCTAATACTTGTTATCCTAGAATGAAGGCCGACATTTGCTTTCACTGCGACTCAACTCACATCGGAGGTGAACTAGCATCGTGCGCTTGTTGCTGATGAGAAGAGGAACAAGTCGCAGACGGAGCTCAGCTTCATATCAACCGACATCAGCATAACATGCTGCTGCTATGCGTGAATTCTGGGTGCTTGTCGTACTTCCTGCGAATTGTGTAAGTAGTAGAGTCCTCTGTCTACGAAAGCTACCCCAACAGTAGTTGAATGTAACATCCTCATACACTCCATGAATGGAGTCAAACAAGCAACAGGCTTACTGTTCCATCCACGTTGCTGTTCGAACGAAGACATAACTTCGATAGTACCAACAATTGTCAAATTCGGCATTATAACATTATACCGGTTATATCAATACAACAATCAAATAACGTTGTAAATCAGTTGATCTGGATTGGAAGGTTATCGGGTGTCAAATTCGAGATGAACATGACTGCTACGCTTGGCTAACTGAGACTGTCAACAACCCCATTTGCTGTCATCTGGACACTACCCAGTAAACTTCTAGCCCTCCTAGTAGGAGTCCTACACTGTAGGCTACAGTACCGGTATGGATGCCAAGGCTTAGCACGATGGAAATCAAACACGTCACGGGCTCCACCAGATGATGCAAGGTGAGACTTTGCTACCGGTATTGTACCGGTACCAGTGATCTGACGTGGTGAACGTAGGGCCGGGATTGTGTGGTTGGTTGGCGAGTATCTTCCCAGCAGGTCCTGCCAGAACGCAATTCGAGCCGCGCCCCGCAGACGCTTCTTTCCGCTTGCAACTGATTCGCAATGGACACTGAACTTTGGGCTAGCTACAAGCAATGGGCGGACGTCCAGGAGACGCTCTTCCTTGACTGGGTCGACCCGTCCGGCCAGTACAAGCTGTCGCCCATGCAGGACCTGCCCGGCGCCGACTTCGCCACGGCCTTCGCCATCTGCGTTGCTTACGTCTCCTTCGTCGTCATCGGCACGGTGAGTTAGTCAGTCATCCATCGGGATCTGATTAAAATTTGGATGGTGCAGCCGACCTAACACGCTCGTTTGTCCTCCAGCTCGTGATGAAGGCGGGCGTCCCGGCCATCAAGACCAGCCCGCTGCAGTTCATCTACAACCCGCTGCAGGTCGTGCTGTGCTCGTACATGTGCATGGAAGCCGGAATCCTCGCCTACCGCAACGTACGTCTGCTCGCCAGGGGCCAGTCGTTTTGAATTCTGCCAGGAACTGACAACTCACTTACCGTGTGCGTCATCTTGTCGCTTTGCTCCACTACATCCAGGGTTACTCGGCTACGCCGTGCAACGCGTTCAGCGCGGAGAAGCCGATCATGGGCAACGTGATGTACATGTTCTACCTGTCCAAGATCTTGGACTTCTTTGACACGATTTTCATCATCCTCGGCAAGAAGTGGAAGCAGCTCTCCTTCCTGCACGTGTACCACCACCTGACCATCTTCGCGGTGAGTGCTTTGCCCACTGCCTGTGCTGCCCTGTTTCGCAGCGTAACCGAGATAAAGACGTCTAACCGCCGTGTTTGCTCGTTTCCTTGACCAACAGATCTACTTCATGAACTTCCGCGTTGCCTACGACGGTGACATCTACGCTACGATCATCCTGAACGGCTTCATCCACACAATCATGTACATGTACTACTTCGTGAGCGCCCACGCGTGACATCTGGTGGAAGAAGTACCTCACGGCCCTGCAGTTGATCCAGTTCGTCACGATGAACGTGCAGGGTTACATCATGGTGTCACGCTCGTGCGAGAACTTCCCCAGATCCCCGTCATTTACCTCGTCTACATTCAGTCGCTCTTCTGGCTGTTTATGAACTTCTTCATCAAGTCGTACTGCTCGAAGCCGCGCAAGTCGTCCAACAAGAAGAAGACACAATAGAGAGCGAAGGGACCCTGAAACCTGCTCGTAGATGACGTCGGCCAACGCCTTCAGTGCGCACGCCTCATGCGATCTGGGGAGCCTAACGGCAGTTGGTCAGCTGATTGTTGTGTGCGACCGTTTTGAGATCAATACAACGCCGTCAGGAACGGGAAACTGCTCCTGCAGCCTTTATCAATTGGAAAGCATACTGTTTCGTGCTGATGATGAATTCTTGACGGGGTATTAAATGTACATCCTTGCCGGACTGATACAATTGTGGCCAGTTTTTTTTTGCCCAACGATGGTTGGGAGGGTCTTCGGTTCGACAGCGCCACGTTTGCTGCTCGCTGCCAGAAATGGAGAGCTCTCTCTTGCCGCGCGGCCTAGATTGCAAGCGTTTTGAGTCAGCGTTCGAATGCGTGGAATGAGCGCTATCACTACATCCAGTTGCTACATAGTCTCCGACGTCTGAATCGACAGAATTATCGATTTCGTCAGCGAATCTCCAGCCAATAACGTGAATTGCCGGGCTGTCAGGCGTCGGGGGCCTGCCGCCGTCGATAATTCCGCGTAGAGCCTTGAGTCAGCGTCTCGGGCGCGATGTGAGTGCACAGCGCGAAGGGTCACCTCCTGTCGAACTTGATACGATGGTACATGTACGGCGCAGCTGGCGCCCGAACTCGCTGTAGTCGCAACGTGGCGTTATGTCTAACACCAGGTACAGTACGTGGCGGGAGCGCCCGATAGGCAGCCGATCATCGCCGACAGACATCGGCCCGATGGGTGTCCTCCTTCGGATACACAACCACTTCAACTTGGCAGTTAAATCGTCCAGTGGATCTTGAAACGGTTATGGATGGTCCATGTTCGCCAACTGGACGTCCACCAGCCAATCAGAGTCTGACACCCACCTTAGTGGGACACTTCTACGCGTCCAGCGTAAAGCACCGCGTTGGTCGTGCCGTGATCACCACCGCCGGGCTATAATTCGCTTACACGGCGGGTCGCCTCTCACCACATCCGCTTTGAAGTTTGCAGAGAATCGCGCCGCTCGCGTGGAGCTGCAAGCTGACACTGCAACTTGTGTACTTATAAGTAAGGCCCGCCAAGCTGCCATCAGATATGAGACTTGCAGCAATTCATTTTGTGCACCAGACTCTCTTCCATGATTGCCGCGGTTTACTGGAGTAAGCACGACAAGGCAGGCCGACCGAGATACAATTCAGGCGCACGCAGCTTGCAGCTTGCTGCTTCGATTATTCCTTCGTGTGCAGAAATCGCCAGTTAGTTTGTATCCATCGCGCCGGCTGTTCCGGTTCAAATTTGCATAGCGCAGCCCGAAACCCCGAAAATCGATGCAGCGCGCACAAATGATCCTCTCTGCGCTCCTTCAGTGAAGGCTTCCCCTCCGTCACGGAGTCCGTGTGTATCCGAGCCGCGCCGGCGGCAACCAGAGTGGATTCATTCCTCCAGTGCGACACGCTGCCGCGGCGCTCTCGCTTGCTTTTCAGCGGCTTTCGCCGTCCGGTCGCAGGGGTGCTGAGTCGCTGCTCGCATGGCGACTCCTCAAGGTCAGCCGCCGCTTTCGAGGCTACCTCGCAGCGCGATGGCACGGCCGCTGCTGCCGCACGCGCCGCTCACGCATTGCCCGTGCCTCGCTGCTCCCACCACAACGTTGGCCGCCAACTTGGCGCGGATCGACCCTTGACAAGCAAACTCGGGGACCTTGCTGGCGACGACGTGTCAGACTTGATGTTGAGGAGTGCTTCGAACGCCGATTGGCCTGGCGCTGTATCCACATAGTTTATGCTCCGGAAACCTTCTACACCCGATATCTCTCCGTAACAGATCGGCTGCGGTGCTGCAGGCCAAAATGGGCCTACAAAGGCCAAGCCAATGGGAGGCGAAATCAGGCGCACCTGCCAGAACTGATGCGCTGACACTCTCGTACGTGCGCTTTGAATGGCCGCCAGCTCGAGTGAGCCAGACTTTTGCCCCTCCGCACTTCCGCTTTGGTGCCCACAACGCGATCAGCCACCACCCCAGCAGCAAGACCTCCTCCAGTAGCAGAGCAACACGATGGCCAGCGCACTCCTCGAGAGCTACAAGCAGTGGGCCGATGGCATGGACGTCATGCTCATGGACTGGGTCGACCCCACCCTGCGCTACCGCCTCTCACCCATGCAGGACTACTTCCTCGCCGACTTCGGCACGGTCTTCGCGCTTTGCATCGGCTACCTCACCTTCGTGGTGGTGGGCACGGTACGTTCATTCTCCTATTTACGATCGCAAGCCTGTCATACACCCGATATCTGACCGTTTACCCGCGCTTGCCTGTATCTACCACCTCCTGCAGCTCGTCATGAAGTCGGGCATGCCTGCGCTCAACACGGCCCCGCTTCAGTTCATCTACAACCCGATTCAAGTCGTGCTGTGCTCATACATGACCGTCGAGGCCATCCTGCAGGCCGCCGCAATGTACGTACCTCGCCACGGGATCTTCCTCTTGCTCTGTCACCCCAGTTAACTAACATGCTCCCTCTCTTTCCACCCTTGCAGGACTACTCGGCCACCCCGTGCAATGCCTTCAACCACGAGAACCCCGTCATGGGCAACCTCATGTACATCTTCTACCTGTCCAAGGTACTCGACTTCTGCGACACCTTCTTCATCGTCATGGGCAAAGTGGAAGCAGCTCTCAGTGCTCCACGTGTACCACCACGTCACCGTCTTCTTCGTAAGTCTTTTTCTGCTCTGCTTGCCATGCTTGTGTCCGTTCCAGGGCCCTCCACACCAACCGTGATAACGGGAAATTGACATGGATGCATGTTTTCTGCTGTGTTTAGTGCTACTGGGCCAACTTCCGCACGTCCTACGACGGCGACCTCTACATGACCATCGTGCTCAATGGCGGCGTGCGCGATCATGTACATGTACTACTTTGTAAGCTCGCACACGCGCAAGATCTGGTGGAAGCCGTACTTGACGACGGTTCAGATGATTCAGTTCCTGCTCATGAACGCGCAGGGCTACCTTATGGTTTCGCGCTCGTGCCCCGGCATGCCGTACAAGATCTCTGTCATGTACCTCATCTACGTGCAGTCGCTGTTCTGGCTCTTCATGAACTTCTTCGTCGTGAACTATTGCCTGAGCTCGCGGGAGTCCAAGGCCGTCGAGGCCGAAAAGAAGACGCTGTAAATGAGTTGAGTCGATCCGTCTGTGGAAGGAGCAGCAAGCGGCTGGGCGAGCGTGTGTTTCCTTTTTCTTAGTCTGCAAGGAGGAATCACGGCAGCGAGGGCAGGTGCGTCTTCAACCCTGCAACCCGCCCAGGCTGGCCCAAGTGTATCTTCTTATCGCCAACGTAGGGTCTCCTTCCACCATAATGGCAACACTAATACTACAACAGTTCCTGGATATCATCGTCTTGGCTTGGCATCCAGCGCGGGGAGTCATCGCGGCGGCAGCTACAGTAGCCCATCCCAATGGCTCGATCTTGCTTGAGCTTCGTGTACGTGTGCAGTGCCATTTGCGACGAAGGGGCAGCGAACAGCGTGCAACACTGTTACAGGCCATCAACTCGAGCAGCTGTACCGCGCGGTTTGCTGTCGCTGGCAGCGACTCGCTGCTGCTTCACTTATTGGCACCCGCAATGGTACTTTAACCATGAGGTGTGGAGCTGGAAGCTGACGGTGTGCAGTTATTGCATTCTCGTGCTGCTACGACGCTTTCTCCGCGGGCAACTATTAGTCCCTAGTCACTAGAGAGTATCCATGGATACTACATGTACCAGCTTCAAGTGATGGATCTCACAGTGCCAGCAACGACGCCGCAGCTCCCCTTTAATCAAGAGTCTGGATTACTGTACTGCAAGCGTGGCGTCTTCAGCAGTGCCACCGACGGTTCCGAGGCTGTTCCTGTGAGAGAGCTCAAGAGCGCACTGCAGAGATTCAGCTTCACCCGGTTGGGTGCAATAATGTTGAGTCGTGGGCTTCCAACAACGACAGTGGCAAAGCAGTCGCTGCCAAGGCTGTGCTGTACAGGTTCCCTCTGCGTCAAGCCGCACACTGGCAGCAAGAAAATCGTGAGCACGGTCGGTCAGCCTGTTGAGCAGCCGCGGTGCGTACGACGTACATATAGTCAAGTGCGAAGAAATACCGACATGATCAGCAAGGAAGTACAATTGTTATCCGACGGCGGCTTAATAAAAATAAAAGACGGACTGGGTGGTGCTGGAAGCTGTGTGGCTGCCTGCTCTGGCTTCCGAAACCCACGCGCGACGCAGAACAATGAGTCTTTCTGCGTGAGCTAGGCTACATTTTACAAGACGGACCAAGCTATTGCATTGGACGCGAGTCGGAAATATTACGGTAATTTATTACGAACGGTAAATTCCACTACCGGTAATAATCCGACGGTGAATCGGTTAGAAACGTTTCTAAACTCATCCCCGTTCTGATTGGAAGAGCTGAGCTCCATACAAAATAAACGGTAAATTGTTCAGTTTATGGCCAATCGGCAGCCGGAATTTCTCCCATTTTAATCCAATCATGCAGTTCATCTGGAACGATGAACAATGGTCGACGTACGTCATAATTCAACTCGCGTCTGACTAGAAGACGATGCCGCTGCCGCTACGTCCGCTCTGGAGCGCCTGGACGCGCTCGCCGAGACCTACGGCACTCCACTGCAGATCTACGATGAGCAGCTGATCCGCGACAACGCGCATCGCTTGCTTGCTGCCTTCCGCGCGCACTGACTTCCAGCAGTTCTACGCTGTCAAGGCGCTGCCCAACCCGGCCATCCTCAAGCTTCTGCACCAGGAGGGCTGTGGCGGACTGCAGCTCCTCGGCCGAGCTGCACATCGTGGCTGGGCGTGCCTGGCGACAAGGTCATCTTCACCTCCAACTTCACGGCGCAGAAGGACTTGGCCACGGCCTTCGACCAGGGTGTCATCATGAACCTGGACGATGTGTCGCTCGTCGACAGCCTCGTGGCCGTGCGTGGCAGGTGTCCTGAGATCATGAGCTTCCGCCTCAACCCGGGCCTCGGCCGCACCGACTCGGAGACCAAGTCCAACGTGCTGGGCGGCCCCGACGCTAAGTTCGGCGTGCCTCCGTTCCAGATCGTTGAGGCCTACCGCAAGGCGCAGCAGCCGGTGCCAAGCGGTTCGGCATCCATGATGACTGGCTCGTGCGTCATGAACCAGGAGTATTGGCGTGAGACGGTCACCGTGCTCTTCAACACCATCGTGCAGCTAAAGAAGGAGCTTGGCATTGAGTTCGAGTTCATGAACATTGGTGGCGGTCTCGGCATCCCGTACCGCAAGGGACCAGGAGCCCGTGAACGTTGAGGCCATTGCCAAGATGCTGCGCGAGGTGTTCGACGAGGCCATGAAGGAGCACGGACTTCAGGCGCTGCCGCGCCTCTGCATGGAGAACGGCCGCTTCATGACTGGTCCGTTCGGCTGGCTGGTTACTCGCTGCGAGGCCATTAAGGAGACCGGTCGCTACTACGGTGCGGTATGGCGCATCTATAATGCGATGTATGGTGCATGAAATTACGATCCCTAAGCGCGAAAATGAGGTGGCTCCTTCCCACGTCGTTGGTACGTTGTGTGAGAACAACGACTGGTTCGCGAAAGACCGCCAGCTGCCCAAGGCGCAGGTGGGCGACTTGTTTGTCATCCACGACACTGGTGCTCACTCGCACTCGATGGGTTTCCAGTACAACGGCAAGCTCCGCGCCCTGAGGTGCTCCTGCGTGCGGACGGTGGTGATTCACTCATGTACGTATATTTTGTGTGGCGAAGGTGTCGTTATGATTACTTAGACTGATTTCCTATTTGCTTGATGTACAGTCGCGAGCGCGAGACGTACGAGTCCTGTACGGCAACTGTGTGATGCCTGCGGACCTGTAATACTCAACGAACAATTGGCGGCGATAGACGAGCAACAAGGCGCATCCAAATCAAGATAAACGGTCACTTTGAATACGCGCTTCAATCCATTTATCACTTGTCCATTAGACGAAAGTCAATTGATGTATATGAATTGTGTGTGAAAGTGAATGCCTGTTGTCTAGCCACCGATACCACGCGCGACACCCTTCTCACTCTCTGCTGGCCGGCAAAGTTATTGAAGATCTGCTCAAGAGTGGTCTGGGAGACGGCATACTCGCGGATTCCTACTTGCTGCTTGCTTGCCCTCAACACGTCTGAACACGCTTGCGAGTCGCGGCACCTGACCTGTGAGCTTGTAGCGGCAGAGATCGTTTTGCCGTTCAAGAAGTTTCACACCGGTGCTGCCTTCAACCGTAAAGCTCTCGCGCAGGAATATATCCAGCGCCAAGAACCGCTCCTCAGCAGCCCACCACGCACACAGCATGGTCGCATAGTCGCGCCCGAGCGCCGTCGCCAATGCGTACCCCGTGGCATGACTCATCACAATTTTGTCGGCCCAAGATGCATCGCCAAGCGCCTCGCACTTGTCACGCAGCTCCGCGCTAGGGAACGTTGTCGTTGACGCACTGCCACAAACACGCGCGAGCATCGATGTCGTGTGTGGGTGTGCCCATCAGTTTCAGCTCGAGCATGAGACCATCGCCGAAGCGGTGCTTCAGGTGCTGTACGCTGCCAAGGCAACGAAGACGACCACCTACCATGATACCGACTCGTGTGCAAAGTGCCTCACACTCCTCCATGCTGTGCGTAGTTAGGATGATTGTCGATTCCTTGCGCTGTGTGGAGATGGCAGCGATGACATTCCACATGAATCGACGAGAAACCGGGTCCATGCCTGTCGAAGGCTCATCCAAGAAGATAATCGGCGGTGATCCGATGAGAGCGATGGCAACGGAGAGTTTGCGCTTGTTACCGCCACTGAGAGTACCAGCCAGTTTGTTCTCGAAATCGTCCAAGTTCATCTGGTGCATGAGTGATTTTACCACGTTGTTCGAGTCTGCACGTGCCACACCCTTAATACGAGCAAACAGCTCTAGGTGCTCTCGGACAGACATCAGCTCGAAGAGAGCGTCGAACTGCGGACAGTAGCCGATTAAGCGGCGTACCTCAAGTTGCTCACTCAGGATGTCGAAGCCACCAAGTGTACCGCTGCCCGAGGTTGGCAGGATATCGCCAGTCATCATCTTCATGGTTGTGGTCTTTCCTGCTCCGTTGATGCCCAAGTATCCGAAGCATTCACCTTTGGGAAGACCGAACGACAGGTTGCGTACTGCCACCTTGTTGCCTTTGTATACTTTGCGGATCCCAAGAAGCTTAACAGCGTCACCGTCGGCCCCACCACTTCGTACACGTTCAGCCTCACGGGCCACATCCTCGTCTTCTTCATACGGCGGATCGTGGACGGGGTCTTTGAAGATGGCTGCCTTGATCTTGGGAAGCTCAGCAAGAAATCGATGCCGACTGCAATCATGAAGAAGATGATCGAGTCCAGTGCCAAGTACAGCAGCTCCCATCCCATGACATCCATCTTGAAAGGGCTAATGGTTTCTGATGTCCGTCCGAAGGCAGCACCAATCTCACCGAGGCACTGGTTGAGTAGCGCACTTCCCAGATTGAAGAGTGGGCTGAGCCGCCAGAAGAACTTGAGCACTTTGTTGGCGTCTTTGCTGCTCTCTTATGACGTCCAGGATAAAGGACACCACCATCAGCACGACACCCAGCAGGAAATTGGCCATAATGGTGTACGTTTGTGCGGACGCGTGCTCCTTGAAGAAGTACGAGAGGCAATACGTGAACGGGCAGATGGCTAGTCCAAAGAGGATGAAGAGCAACACAATTGCCGGGAATGTCTCGCTTGTGCAACTTACGCAGTCGTTTCCAGTGAAAGCTGCGATGTCGAAGATCTGGATGAGCACGATTGCCGCGATGAACGGGACGACGTACGTGAGCAAGTCCCAAAGGTAGTTTGCTAGCCAGAACGCCGGTAGACTCACGCCCGACACGAGCTGCTGATGCTTCGAGTTGTGTTCAGCCTGTTTCTCCTTCACGAGGAATCCGACAATGGAAGCTGGGAAGAATGCGAAGGCGATAACAATGAAGATACAAGCTGAAAAGGCCAAGAATGATCCGAAGAGTGCTTGCGTTGCTGCTGTCATGGGGAGCGGGTAAGTGTTTGCCTTAAGCGTCACATCAGTCGAACCACCCGCCATGAAGCGATACAGAGCTTGGTCTATCAACGCCTTGAAGATTACAGCTCCATGAGCGGCGGTTGTGTTCACGAAGAGGTGATAACCAAACATTTGCTCAGTTCCAGAGGCATGGACGAGGTAGCCACCGTATTGCCCTTTCACGGGAGTTTGCGTGACCTTCGTCATGTCCTCGTCGGTCTTTCAAAGGCACGTTGGTAAATCTTGTCTCCCATACGCAGACAATATTCGTTGCTGTGAGGGTTGCTGGAGCTCGCAAGGTCTGCTTCAGTATAGTTCACATCGAACACTGAGGTTGGCCATGTCGTGTAAGGAGGTGCAGCAATATCGGCACTTGAAAGCGGACGACTTGCCACCTGTGAACAAGGTGTCCATGGTTTTGAGCACCATTGAGAGTCGTCAGCCTCGCAGAAATAAGGCACACTGGGCTCTTTCGCCTCAAAGTCATCGGTGGTAAGAGCAAGTTTTACATCAGACCGGGTGAGAGCACTCGTTTTGAGGATGATGAATCCGGCGGCGAGCAGCGTCACGGGCAGAAGAGCACTGAAGATGATAACGCGTCGATCACGTTTGGCAATCCGGAATCTCTTGAGCAGCAGCGCCGACAAATGCACGAGGAACATCGTCATACCGGTGAGGTTAGCAATCGATGGACCACCCGGTGGCAAGGCAGCGCCAGCGGCGTCGGGGTTTGCACCATTTTTGTTGAGCGTGTGATGGTTGGCTTCATCATTGGCTTCGGCCACTTTGATGAAGACCTCCTCGAGCGTCGTGACGGAAATACCGTACGAAAGCACGCCGAGCTCGCATCTTCTCGTCCAGTTCCTCAAAAGCTGTGGGAACGAAGCAGTGCTGTCTAAAGGTAGTTGGAAAGCGATTTCGGCACCGACATTGCTCAGAACCTGGCTGCAGGTACGCGGGCCGTAATTAAAGACTGCAGCTGCGCTTCCGCAAGGTGCAGCAGGATCGCTGCTCTTGACAAGCGTGAAATTGTACCCGGCTCCATAGCGGTTCTTCAGGAAGAGTGACGAACCGCAGCAGCGCAGTTGTCCTTCAGCCATGATGGCAATACGGTCGCCCAGAATGTCAGCTTCGTCCATGAAGTGAGTCGTGAGAACCATGACACGGTTGGCTCTGTTGTTGAGGAGAATCTCCACGTACTGCGTCGACTGTAAGGATCCATGCCACTAGTGGGTTCATCAAGGAACACCAGCGAGCTGTCACCTAGCAGACAAATGGCAACCGACAGCTTTCGTTTCATGCCGCCAGACAGAGAACCAGCGAAGACGCGGCGCTTCTCAGTGAGACCCACTTCGGTGATCTTGGTGTTCACTTGCTCTCGTAGTGCTGCGCCGCGATAGCCCTTCACTCGTCCATAAAACAGCAAGTGTTCTTCGACTGTGAGCTCGCTGTAAAGCACATCGTGCTGGAAGCAGAGTCCCAAAGACTGGCGAATTTCTGCCATGTCCTGTACGAGTGATAACCCACGGAATGAGGCGTCTCCGGACGAAGGCGCTATCATGCCCGTGAGCATTGAGATGAGGGTGGTTTTACCTGCTCCGTTGTGGCCCAGCAAGCACGTGATCTGATCCTTATACATGGCGAGACTCACTCGAACAGCGCGTTTGACTCCTCCCGGTACGGCAAACTCCTTCTTGATGTCTCGAATCACCAGTGCTCACCAGAGCGTTCTTGCTGGCGTAAATCCTCGCTGGCAAGCTCCATACCATTGTCGATGTCAAGAATCGCGTGACTGCCCTTGACAACATGGTTAGCGACGTCGTTGACTTTGCTCTGATTCTTCCTCGAGCACACAATGCGCATCAATAGCTCGGCTGAAACGGGAAGTACCATTTCTCGACAGTGCCGTACTCGCGCGGAATAACTCGTTCGAGGTAGAGCCCAACAATGGTGTAGAGGAAGATATCGAAGAAGAGCATTCCGACAGCAGAACCGAACTTGAAGTTGTTGACAACGGTACCGGATGAGGCGAAGCTTATGCCGACACCGGTCGATTCTGCAGTGGCCAGCGTCTGAACTCCGAAAGCCAACGCCACGGGTGGAAGCAAGCATGCACCAGTCTTGGAACCGATCGACGATGTTGACGAGAAGCCGCTTGAGACGAAATACATGAAGAAGAAGAGCACCATTCCAGCGAAAGAACCCGTACGCGAACGAGAGAACAGTGTGCTCATGAAAAATCCAAAGGACAGCACACTGAGCGAAAAGAGCAGGAAGAAGATGAAGATCAGCACGGGATCGCTGTTCGGGAAGAGTCCAGCGGTACTAGCGATCGCTTGCAAGATGGCGCTCAGAGTGAAGATGATGAAATACGTGATGTACCACGAAAGGATGATGGAGCTCTCAGACGTGCCCAGAATCTTGAGATACTCACGTGAGCGCGTTTCCTTCTCTTGAATAAGGACCACAAGCACTCGCGAGATGGCATAGAGATACGCCAGTATGAAGACAAGCGGAAACACGGAGCTAACTTGGTCGTAAAATGGTGCCGAGAGGAAGCTTTCAATCGGAAAAGGAGCTACGGTCGTAGCAAAGATACGGCTGTGGTGCCTGGCGTAAAGGAACCAGGAGCTGTTCACGGGCCGCGGATGAAAGCAGAGCCTGCCAGGATCCACCGGTTGATCCCAGCGCTGGCTGCAGCCAAGCATTCAGCAATACGTCACCATCCACGGCGTGAAACAGTCGGTTATCGTTGTCGGTGGTGGACACGGCCGTCGATAGCTTTTGCGTGCACACACCGGTTGTGCTCTTCGATGATGTATCCCATTCAGGCATACAATTAGCAAAGCGTGCCACGAGAGTCTGCAATGTCATGAAGCCTCTCGACGCATAAGATGTGTAGTACGACTGCTCAATGGTACGCTGGAACGGAGCTTCAAACGCCGGGTCTCCAAGGGTACGTGGCACAGCACCAGGTGAGCCTCCCCCCATCGTTGAGTTCATGCGCACAGAGTACTCAATCGACTGGTATGTTCCGATGTCCTCTTCTGCTGGGTATTGATCGAACACCAGTGCAGCGTAAATGATCGGTGCCTCAAAGGACTTGCCGTAGTTAACCTCTTCGACGTAAGACTCCAAAGTCTTTTCGGAGTCAAAGAAAACGACGCTGTCCTCAAGACTCGGCAAAGTCACCCCAACGTGGCATCTACGACCACGGGGGTACCCATGTTCTGACGGCCTCGAAAAATACTTGCGCGTGAAGTCGTTGTCGGGGTGATGGCTAACTTGTACGAAGTCACGTAATTCCGACACGACGGAAGCACAGAATAAGCTGAAGAAGTGTCGGTGCTGACGAATCCGCCGTAGCCTACACTGAAGGCACACACCTTCTGATCATTGTCAGATACCCCAGTTGTGTTGTGCAGTTCAGATGCTGAACGCAGCCCATGTACGCCAACAACCCGTTGAGTGTCGGCTCTTGAACGAGATATCCGTTGTCCATAAGCGAAAATGATTGTTTCGAAGCCGTGCTGCTCCAACCTGCTGGAACTTGTACGTCTTTTGATAGTGCCTTGAGTGCCGTGATCAATAGAATGAAGAGCACAGGCAAGCAGATCTCCAGTAGCATCGCCACCCAGTGACGTTTCTTCAGCAACCAGCTTTTGGACAGCAAAGTCAGCTGGTTGGTCACGAAGTTGCGACTTGCTGGACGAGGGCGACTCGCTCCTCCTAGTTTGTCCGTGTCACCACCCATTGGAACCAGGTTGCTATAGTTTTGCTTCAAGGTTGCTAAAACGTTTTGCAGTGCTTGGGCTGCCGTCGCTGGAGTCGGAGTCAAAACTGCAAATGAGGGGTATGATACTAGGAAAGTAGTTGCATCGGTTTCTGCGTAAGGATAATCTCTCGTGCACTAATGCTTGCATGCAGTTGGCTATTTCGACAACGTCGTTTGAAGGAGATGAAACTTGTCCTATTCCAAGCGGGGCGACGTCGCACGGCCTCAGGAAGTGTTTCGCAACAACTTTATCGACTCATTTTAGCGAAGGAGTTTGCCAAATTCCGCGTAAACGCTCAGCACAAAAGGATTGCAACTTGACTTCCTGGCTGAGTACCCCACGACGGTACTCCGAACGATGGCCCTTCTCAAAAATGAGACGTTTGCACGCAGTTCAAGTAGTATTTCATACGAAGTAGTCCGTGTTTTTACGGTTACTCCCCCGCTGCCTGGCCAGTCTATCAAGTCATCTATGCTGAGGTTTTCTTTATGGGTGCATCAGCTGGATCCTAACATCTACGGCACGACCTCGAACAAATCTAGATCTCGGGCTTCATCACTTTGGTAGTGTATGCCTCGAGAATATCACCAGGCTGGAACTCGTCCGTGCCCTCAAGCTGAAGTCCGCCTCCTGGCCCTTGTTGACTTCTGACACCTTCTGCTGGAAATGACGCATAGATGCCATATCCACATTCTCGATGATCGTTTCACCGTCACGCACCAAACGGTACTTGGCGCATATTAAGCGATCCTGAAGTTACCTTGCAGCCGGCGATGTTGGTGGTGCGGCTTCCCGACGTGGAGATCGGAATAGATTGGATCACCTCAGGGGCCGATCACTTCGTGCACTACCACACCCTTTGAGGTTGTCCTGCAACAACTCCTTGATGTCGTCCAGCAGACTGTATACCACGCGGTGTTGGCGCAGAGTCACCTCCTTCTGCAGCGCTTCTTGGTCAATAGAAGCCGGGTGCTTAATATTGAACAGTAGATTGTAGCACCTGTGGCTTCGGCCATCGCAAGATCAGAGGACGTCACAGGTCCGACAGCGGACATGATACACTTGATCGCAGCTTCGTCGCTCGGCAGAGATGCAATGAGCTCGTCGATAGCAGAGATGACACCCACAGAGTCCGTCTTCACGATGATAGGAACCACGTTGGCGATATAACCCTCATCCCCGGGCTTTAGTGCTGCCACCCGCTTAGCCTCTTCGGCGCTTCACGTCTTCGTAGTTCGACCTGTTCCCATTTGCGCCGCGCACCTGCGAAACGACGGCGGCGGCGAGGGGCACCATCATCGCCCTGACTCTCCGCTTCTTCGTATCCAGCCTTTGCCATTTGATCCCAGTCAATCATTGCTCGGCGTGCTGCCACAACTTTTTGCGCGCTCTTCAGTCGGCACAGAAAGCAACGCAACACCACCTTCAGGTAGACCCTTTAATCAATCACTCGCACCGGTTGGCCAGGTGTCATTTGCTTCACGCTGCCTGGTCGACCAGAGCACGCACCTTTCCGTACTCAGTCCGCATACCACGAAAGAACCTTGCTTGAGTGTGCCCCATGACAATGGCGTCCACTTGAGTACCGTACCGACGCCGCGTGCCAGGCCTCAAGAACGATAGCCTCACCCGCAACCTTTGTGTCGCCACGCAGGTCCAGCATTTCAGCATGAAGGCGATAGTTTCCTTAAGCTGGTCAAGACCCTCGCCGGTCTTACCAGATACAAGATAGGAGTTTCTCCACCCTCTCTACGACGATTCCTTGGTTCAGCAGCTCAGTACCTAGACGGTTAGTCACCTCAGTCAGATCATGCTCGTGCATGTCCATCTTTGTGACTGCTACCACTAGCGGCACATTGTTCTTGAGTGCCAGACGTGCCACCTCGACAGTCTGTGGACGAACACCATCATCGGCCGCTACCACAAGCACGAGAAGGTCCGTGAGCTCTGATCCACGCGACCGCATATTGCTAAACGCTGCGTGACCAGGTGTGTCGATAAATGTGACCTTCGACTGTGAACCAAACTTCTTTCCCATGTCCACCGAAAACGCACCAATGCGCTGTGTGATACCGCCGGCCTCCGTGTCTGCAACCTTAGACTTGCGCAGTGCATCCAGTAGCGTGGTCTTGCCGTGGTCAACGTGGCCCATCACAGAAACGATGGGTGGTCGAACAGGGAACTCCGAGCAGTCCTCGGGCGGCGTCGTCAATTCCAGATCGACAAAG
>JACBOW010000092.1:0-19838 GCA_014706105.1 Phytophthora quercina | reverse complement strand
AAACCCTAAACCCTAAACCCTAAAACCCTAAACCCTAAACCCTAAACCCTAAACCCTAAACCCTAAACCCTAAACCCTAAACCCTAAACCCTAAACCCTAAACCCTAAACCCTAAACCCTAAACCCTAAACCCTAAACCCTAAAACCCTAAACCCTAAACCCTAAACCCTAAACCCTAAACCCTAAAACCCTAAACCCTAAACCCTAAACCCCTAAACCCTAAACCCTAAACCCTAAACCCTAAACCCTAAACCCTAAACCCTAAACCCTAAACCCTAAACCCTTAAACCCTTAAACCCTAAACCCTTAAACTTAAACCTTAAACCCTAAACCCTAGACCCTTAAACCCTAAACCCTTAAACTTAAACCTTAAACCCTAAACCCTAGACCCTAGACCCTAGACCCTAAACCCTAAACCCTGAGTCTAAGCCTTAAATCCTAAATCCTAAATCCCAAATCCTGTTTTCTACTTTCTATTACCTTACATTCAATTTTCTTATTTTCTATTTTCCTCTATCTGAATTCCTTTTTCTACCTGCTTCCTTTTATCCCTATTAAATTTTCTCCCTGATTCCATTCTTCTTATTTTCTTATCTTATTTTTTCTATTCAACATAATTATTTTGAATTTATTTCATATTTACTTTATTTCTAACTTATTTTTTCAACATTTCAATTTTCCTAAACACCGTATTTCCTACAAACTTCTTTACCTGTACACCCCTGCTATACACATCCTCCTGCTTCTATAAACTTACTTCCTTATAAACATCTACTATAACGCATTTAGTACTTCTAAACTCCTACTATCACTCATTTCTATAACCACTCAATTACAAATCACTAACATCTATTACCATACATACCCACTTCCACATCCTTCTTTTTCATGACTACTCTTCCATAAACTCCATCCATCATATACTACAACTTCCATCAACTCTATTTTTAAATTCTTACAATCACCTATCTAATATATTTCCTTACCATACTTCTATACCGCATTTCGCATGTTAAGCGTCACACCCCATGTGCATAGGGATAGGGAAACCCCTAAAAATTGATGTTCCAGTCAATAAATTATAAAATATAACGGTAAAGTTAACACATATTTTGGTGGACAGAATTTAGACAGTTGCTTCTATTAATGTTAGCGCAAAATCTTGATCGTCATCTACTGACGACCCCTCCAGCAGGGACAACCGCTCCAGATCCGATATTAGCGATGCTGCTGCATGGACATCGGGACTAGGCATGAGACCGCTCGCTCGAAATCCGTTCGAAATGGTTGATTTCGAGAGTCGATCCCACGACTGACGAATCCACCCTCCAATGCACTCTCGGTTGGGTCGAGCGAGACGGAACACTTCCTCTGGAGCGCGAGGTTTCTTGAGCTGCTCTTGCATATCATCTTGCCACAACTTGCGTAGATTAGCCTTGAAGGGAAAGTTCCATGCCACGTCGGCAGGCTGCGCGACAGCTGTGGCATGTGGTGGAACTTTCAGAAGCGTCACACTAATAGAGCTAGCGTAGGTCAACACTTTGTCCGTCCAGTGCCCACTAAAGTCATCCCACAGGAGGAGGATGGGCTCCTGGGGCAGGGTGACGTGCAAAGTGGTGACGTAGGAACTCGACAGACAACGTTTCGTTCCACCAGCCTATTTAAACAATTTTAAATAAAAAACGTTAGCGAAATCAATTGTGTACCCCAATATTGTGCAACATACCTTTGCTATTGCCATATACTTTCATGGCAGTGTTGTCTTGAATCTTCTTGGCGTCCTTCCACAGCCGTACGCCAAAGCCGTGCCTCTGTGAGTTGTTTACCGCTTGCGTCGAAGCGTTTTGGACGGTTTTACCTTAAAACGACAAATGGTGTGCATTTTTCACCGAGGCTATCGCCTAGCAACATGACTGTAGCTCGTTCTTTGAAGCACCACAGCACTTGACCCAAACAGTTCTCGCGCCGCGCTTATTTATCGTTTTCTTGGCAACGTATTCAAAAATACAGCTGATAAAACAATCAAAAACTTGGTTAGAAATTATAAACCATTTCTAAGCAAAACAATAAGTTTTACCTGTTTGATCCGCGTTAAAACGCGTGTTATACCAAGGTTTCGCATTGTCGCCTCCACTTCTGCAGCGAAAGCGTCGGCTACAACTTGGATGTCGGCAGGGCTGATCTGGGCTTGGCGTTGGAGCTCGTAGACTGAAATGATGACGACGCTTAAACCCCACCGTCCACTTGTCAGAAGACATGAAAGGAGATATTCCAGCGTCGCTTGCAACCTCTCTTGCTTTCATACACAACATCTGTGTAGAAATAGGAATACCTTCGCCACGAAGGTCGTTGACCCAGGCAACGATCTCCTCCTACAACATTTGGCAGTACCGTACCGACTCCGATTGCCCTAACCTTTTGATGGCTACTTCTTTTTAGCTGCTGCAGCCTCCAGCTTGCTGCGCTCTCGCCTACCGCAATATTTGCGTGCGTTTTGACGCATAGAAACGCTTGTCAAGTGAGTGGTAGAACTTTTCTATTGTAGGGCGCATACCGTTTACCTCAAGCCAGTCAAGAATGACGAGCTTTTCTCGACGGTAACCCCATGAAGCCCATGAAGGTTCTTCTTCCGCCCTGGGCCTCCTTGGCGGGTCGTCCTCGGAGGAGCGCGCTCCATTCAGAAATGACAGCCAATCGTTAAAAATTTCGAGTGTATTTCTTAACATGCGATTGTAAGTAAAATTATGCGAGCATCTGATTGGTCTATTTCGTCATGTATCTCTCAAGTTGCGGTATCGCTCAACATGCGAAATGCGGTATATCCACCTATGTGTATATACTAACACCTATAAATAACACAATATACACATAATATAATCCTATATTAATCATTTTACAACATCCAACCTTACTTCAATAATCCTCTTCTTTTGCACTCAAACTACTACATAAACAATCCCTCCTGAATTCGTATTTTCTCTAACTATTTAAATATAATATGTTATCTTACAATCTCCTTCCTTCTATACTCATGCTGCTACTTCCTCACAAATCATTATCATCCACATTCAATACTCATCACATTCACACATTATTTCATACGCATATTTTACAACCACATACTACTACAAACACACTACTACACCAACATACTCCTACCCCTTCCAATATTACTCCTGCACTTTTCTTACCCTTTTCCTTTTTTATAACATATTACCAACTGTTTCCATTATACCTTTCAACATCACTATTCCACTAATACACATACATTCATCTACAACCTCTTTTACAAAAAATATCTCTACAACCATACACTCCAATAACCAAACAATATTATACTCACACAATATACACCCTTTCACATTATTTTCACAAAATCCTACATCAAACATTTAGTCCTTCGTACACTGCAACACCATCACACTCCTTCTTCCTTTCACTACTACTCCCACATATTTCTTACCTTATTCTCTATTTCTAACATACTCCCATTTTTATTTCTGTATCCCCATTTTCCTTACTTCAAATTTCATATTATTACTTTATTATATTTTAAACAATTTTAAACCTCTTTACTTTACTCCACCAATATATTTCGGCCACACAACCTCCTCCAATAAACTTCTTACTTCCACGTAACTACTTTCTTAATTTATTACCTTCCTTCAACAATATTATTCTTCCTCACACCCATACTACTACTTCTACGAACCACTAACTCCATTACACACGTTTCTTTAAACCTGTTTCTACTTTTTACGCACACCACCTTTCCAGACACTACTACTTACCCACATTACAAATTTATATGGTCCTACTTCTCTTTAACAACCCCATATTACTACAGCAACACTCTACTACACCAACACACTACTTCATCAACACATTCCTACTTCTTCACACTACCTCATCCAAATTATACATACACTTTATTCCAGTATACATTCAATTTTCCTTAATTTTTTCCCACGTTTTTCTTCATTTTTAAACGAATATTACTACATCTCTGCCATAAATCCTACTCTCATCCACACATTTCCTCCTTCATACTTTGAATTTATGCATTTTTTCCACACAATTTTTCTGATAAACTCTAACACTCACATAACTTTTCAAACCCTTTACCTTGTTAAAAATACATTTCTTCCACGAATCCTATTACTAACTTCTATACACAATTACCTTCATCGCTCTCTCTTTTCAAATCATTTTCTTTATCACATATTTTATCCCACACACCTTATCGCACACTTTGCGACACCACACATATACTTAATATATTCCTTCTTCGTCTAACACTCTATCATTCACTACTACTTCAACAAACCTTTATTATTACACCTATATTCCGTAACACTTTTTCTCCCGACTTTCACTGAATCATACACCTAAATCCACCTTTCTTTCAAATTTTCATAACTACAAAACATTATTTTATCCAACATTTTTTTTCATTTTAACACACAGTTCACTCTTTTGTCCTCATTTGTCCTACGTATATTTCACTAACACTCAACATTCTCAAAATTACGCTAAACTGCTATACCACTACTTTCTGACCCTATTATCTTACACCAACAATCTCCTTCTTCCGCATACTACTTCCACACCTTTAACTTTATCACACCCGTGTCCACGCAATTTACCTCTACTTCATCATACTAAACCACATTCACATATTTCGCTTTAAATATCATCAACAGACGCACAATTAAAACTAAAGTGGTTTTATAAATTCACCGTTAAAATTTTCACAATATCCAACACACTTTTATTCTCATTCACACCTGAGTCCTTTATACTTTAATTTCCGCGCACTCTTTACTCTATACAAATATGTTTCCATCAAATGCCTAACTCCGATATTACTGCTTTCTAAACCTCGTATCTTACTCCAACGATATCTTCTGCACACTCAAACGTCTACTTCTTCACACCACTTACCCATCACACCCTGTTTTCCAAAAACATTTTCTTCCCCACTTGTTATCCCACACACTTTATCTCACACTTCCGACACCCGTACAATTTATTTTACTTCACCCACCCCTTCGTCCTCTCTCGCTTACTCCACCACACTGCTACATACATATACTTCTTACACTTACACCTCCAATCCAACACACTGCCTACTCCCAGACAACTACTTTCTAAACCTATTACCTTACTCCAACAATCTCCTTCTTCCATACACTAACTTTACTACTTTCAAACTGCTAACTTTGTAGCACATCCAATTTCGCAATTCCTACAATTCTTCTCTACCCTGCAATTATTTTTCCACACACCTTACTTCACACATTCCGGCCCTCATATTCCTACATCACACATTCCTTTTTTCAAATAATATTTCTATCACATATTACTACTACTACTACTACTACTTCACACACTTCTATCATGTACACTATTGTTCTAACTCACCTGTATTTCCTTTTTTAAATTTACTCGTATACTCCTTATTCCAAACTCTCCTATTACAACACTCTCTTTTATCCAACATACTTATTCTTACACATAAACGTCACTCATTCATACTCATTTTTTCCATACACTCCTCCCTTTCACACAATGTTTCCTAAATCTCTACTCCCATATTATTTGTTCTATCTTCCTACTGTACTTGAACCTGCATCCGTCTTCCACATGTTCATACTACTAAATCTACCTCCACTTCACCCTGCACTTCTTCATAGCCCTTTCTCCCACATATGTTAACCACACACACATTCCTCCTTCACACATTTCTTCTTCTCCAAAACATAACTACTACTACTTCCACACATTTCTTATACCTACACTTTTTACACCAGCACACTCTATTTTTTTTACTTTTTTCAAATATTACTTCAATATACTCGTTACTCCCAAGTATTTTTTGTCTAACATTCTCCGCTTACCCTCACACATTTAACTCCCGTACACTCGTGAATCCTACACCCTCCTCACGCTCCTATATCATATATTCAATATACTCGCAACGCTCTGCAACCTCTTCCTCAACCTACCATGTTACTCCCACCGTCTCTATCTACGCTGCTTCTACCGTTAACGCAATTGCCCCAAAACCCTGCAACATGCTTGGTTTTACTAATTTAGTCCAATCAAAGTACCCCACTCATTTTGGACCAATCATGTCACTGTAAGCTATGCAACATGCTTGGTAAACCCATGCACTATGCTATATTGTGCTGCGGGATGCGGAGTAAAACCAAGCATATATGCATTTGTTACATTTTACTATCGAAATTGAAGTATAAAATTCCAATTATCAAATTGGCAGCAATTGTTAACGCACAACCACTCTAATAGTTCTTATTCCGCAAATTCCTAGTTCATACAC
Organism: Phytophthora quercina; assembly: GCA_014706105.1. NCBI lineage: Eukaryota > Oomycota > Peronosporomycetes > Peronosporales > Peronosporaceae > Phytophthora > Phytophthora quercina. The sequence goes on along the minus strand of JACBOW010000092.1, from coordinate 13,495 downwards.
TTCTTCTTCCACATAACTCCTTCCTCCCACATTCCGTACTCCACATTCCTTATTCTAACACAACATTTTATTCAACACGCTTCTTCGGCTATTCTCAACCCGCTTACTCTAAAATCTAACAAACTTACATTCACACAACCATTTATGCAACATACTCCCTTCTCTTACCTCGTCGTACTACTTTGTTTCAACAAACTCTCTTCTACACACTCCTCATTACACGTCATTCTTATCGTACATACGCCGAGCCCCTATATAATCCCTACCTCAACAATATAAATTACCCACAAATCTCCGTATTTAACACACCCAAACTACTACTCCAACATATACCTTATTTAGCCCTCCCCTGCTCGCTCCCCTTCCCTATTCACACCCCTTTTTCTTATTATTTCTACATATTTCGTACTCTAATTCACCATATTCTCAACTACACGCAACGCCAATTTCCACACATTCCTTACCACCCCTCACTTTTTATACATACTCCCATACAACCCTAACTGAAATCTATATATTTTGCCCATACGACTACTTCTATGCACACACCTCGCAGACACACACTCTTTAGTCTTTATCATGCCTAACTCCTACACGCTTTTCCAACGTATACCTTACTGCAAACACAACTCCCATTCTCGCATGCCCTTTATAGTCCTAGAAGCCACGGTGCGCTCCATGCTGCTGGGCCTTCAAACGGGTGTGTGCTGCGGTTCTTAAGAGTCATGAAAGTTGCCTGACCCGCCAGCTAGAAACCTTTCAACATGATGCGGCCCTCGAGTCGGCTGCTCTGTGGAGCGCACAGCGATCGTTGTGTAACAAATGGGGCTAAGTTGTTGCTATCCTACCAGTCGCCGTTAACTCGTACTTACTGGGGATCCAGAAGCTGCCGTGCTCCTTCCATTGTCACTCCAGATTATTTTCAAAAATGCATCTAGCGCGCCATCAATGGGCTTCTCCTTGAACGTAGTCTCCGAGTTAGGAGACAACACAGCCACCGTCGTCGACTTGAACGTAGCCATAGTCGCACCGCTCATCATCGGTGCAAGGAACCAAGGAACTGTAGCTGTAACTTGTCATTCGATATTGCGAGTGCATCTTCAACGCTGTACAAGTTTCAGTACACCTAAAGTACTCGTTAGTCATGTCCGCAGACCCTCGTGTCCAACCTGGTGCAGATGGTTCGCGCAGCCCCCGAGCCCGAGGGGCGCGCCTTCGCCCCCGTGGTGTTGCGTCCGCTGCTGGATGTTGAAGCTGGCGTAAACGCAGCTGGGCGCGGACACGCGGGTCACGCTGAAAAGTCAGTCATTAATTTGTTTATTCTCCACATACGAAGTCTGGTCAAATGCCCTGCTGCAAGCCCATACTGAAATTCAGTGTATCTTGTCGATCGTGAGTCAATGTTGTATCACGGTTGGCTTAGAAATGTATGACACTGCCAATCTTAAGTCAACGTTATGCCATGATTGACTTTATTTTCTGGATTTTAGATCCAGAGTTTCTGCAGAGGTACGATTCTGCCTAACAAAACTCTATATTCTTATTTTCAGTACTATAATAAAAAATCTTGTTCGAACTTACAAATGCAACAAAACCTCTATTGCTTAATATACCTGTTATCTCAGCAGGACAAGTGGATTTATTAGCCGCACGTGGTGCCATTCCCTATCAAACTAGATTAACTGGCTATATATGTAAATTAGCGGTTCTACGTTCCATACAAAATACGTTGACATTACCTCTTATAATAGATAGTCGGTACTCACCTAAATTATCCCAATGAATGTTGCTTGTGTCGGCTAAGGGTTACTTTATGATTTCTTCAAAATCCAATCTTGCTTGAACGAAGTGGGTTTAACTACGCTACTTAGTAAATCTGATAAAACCTTCTGGTTAAATTTCGAATCGCTTACATCAACGAGACTATCGTCACTTGACCTCAACATTAGAGAAATGGGAAATAAGGCTAACTCCATGTACGAGGTTCTTTTCATATACAATAGCAGCACCTGCGGGTGCTGCGGCTGCGTAGCAGGTACAGGAGATGCGTCGAGGGGCCAGCACACCGTGACAGGATGTTCGACCGACATTTCATTAAATTCCAGAGCTTTTGCATGTATGTGTGCGCAAATACAACTTTGCAGTCGGCCAACAAACAAAGCCTTCAGATTTTATTCTAGGCCGTCAAAGCTGTAAAATCCAGAGCTTCCCGTGGGAACACGGCATTAGTTTAATGGTGACCATGCTGTTCTCAACGTTGAAACATTGTTGTCTTCGTCAATTCTCTAGACTTTATATCCAGAGTCTAGCCCAGGATTGCAATGGGGTCAGAATACAGTAATAACGCATATCCTGTCAGATGCGGTTGAACTATTTACGAAAGATTTGATGTATTTTGTGGTGTAGCAACACGCACAAAATCGTCAGATGTGGATTTCTTACCCAAACCACAACAATCGCCGAGTTAGGTCGGCGTTGTGTGGGCTGCGCAGAGTTGGTCTGTAATGGGCCCCTCCAGTTACATAAGTCGGTAGGTTCATATTACAAAAGTAGATATGTCAACACCCGGCTAGCGGGAGTTGAAGTGTCACGCCCTGACCTGCATTTGAGTGGTTCTCATGAGACCAGGGGTAGCCGCCCTGGCCTAAACAGGAATGGAGTTAAATTTGCCTTGGTCTTAAACTTGGTTTTATTATTGCGTGCTTCCTCAACGCTACGTGTAAGCTAGTAACGGTAAAAACCTGGCCCGTTATACCTGGTAGCACTTTGTAGTCATTACAACGACCAAGACCAAGATATGAACCAAGTCCTGACATCAGGCCCTTCAGGAATGTCCCTGAGCACGAGACCTCCCCCATCTCACGCGCATCGAGTGGAGGCTCTCCACCGCCTCGCAGCGGTGTCGGGAGAGACCGTCATGACATCGCTGTTGAGCACAGCGTCACCGGACCAGCAGCGTCAAGCTGCCCAAGAGTTCATGGAACGCGAGCTCGCCGACGTGAAGCGGCGAGTATCAACTCCCTCGCATTCCAAGAACGATGCCGTGAAGATGGAGATGTCCACGTACCCGGGTTGGCCCGGATCGACTTCTACTGAACCGTTGGTTTCGAGAGATTGACATCGCCATCGCCTCGAGACTGATCGAGGCGCCGTCGGCCAAAAGTGAACTTCCTGTTATCCCGACTGTCCGGGAAGGCCAAGAAGTGGGCCCTCGGCAAGCTCGTTGTCGACCAATATGCGTTCCCGACTCTGGAAGCGCTCCAGAGCGATCTCCGCCACGCGTTCGAGCCGCCACAAGATGAGTCACGCGTACATGCGGAATTCTTCGCCCTTAAACAATGCAAGATGTCCATGCGTGACAACGTTCAGAAGGCACGTCACCACGTCGTGCATCGTCACGAAGCCGATCGACATGGCGTCGCAAGTTCACGTCTTCATGTACGGGATGAATGAAGGGGTGGCCAGATACAGTCTCACGCGGGCTGAGCCCGACACGCTGGAGAAGGCGTTCGCCCTCGCGCTTCGCGAGGATTATGTGGTAACATCGTCGTACGCTCGGCCCATGACTATTGATGACCGAGCGAGCGCGCCTGAACCTATGGAGATCGACGCGATTGAGGCATCGACTGGTCGCCCCTGGGATAATTCATCCGCGGGACGCTGAGGCCGGTCCTCGTTCCATGATCTGCTTCCGTTGTCGGAAGTGGGTCATCGCGCGGCTGTTTGCCGCGCGCCTGCTCCGTCGCCGCGAGCACCACCATCGACGTGATCAACGAACCACCCAGGCCGCGCAAGCAAAACGGTCTGGGCCAGTAGGTGCAGGAAGCCCTACAGGCTGGAATGGGGTCCGGGTCCACCGGTGGTGACTCGGCCTTCTAGCCCTTCTGTGCTAACGCACACTTCAATGCCACCACTGCCAGCAACGACACGAGACTGATCATCCTCAGCCTTCACGTCACCGGCGCCCAACGTCCACTGCGCACACCTGGACTCAGGAGCGTCGAACAACTTCTTTCGCGCGTCGTGTTTGTCGGTTCTCCCCGCGAGTCTTTCCGTCCGGGAAGGGCCGGGCGAGGTCGTCGTCAAGCTTGCTGATGGCGAGGCTCACCGAGTCGCGCGGCGCGACATTTCGTTGCCGTACACGTTCGACGTCTTCCGAACGGTGGACGATTTTCTGGTAATCGAACTGAATTACGCGTTTGACTGTATCCTGGGCATGCCGTGGTTGGCTCGATACCAACTCGACAACGACTGGTTGGCCCGGTCAGTCAAGCGTCGAAGCGGCTTCGACGTGAGCGAGGTTTTCACGCACCTCTTGGTGGCTCCAAGAGACTGGCCTCACGTCACCGTCGTGGACCGAGCAGCCACGACGCATGCTTTACACAGAGCGAGCGATGGCCCTCTTTGTACGGCTTGAGCAGTTGCTTGATGACGCGAGCGGACGGACATCCTCACGTCCCAATGAGAAGAACGAGACAGCGGTCGAGCATGGGTTCCCGCTGAAGATCGAGGCAGTGGTCGAGCATGGGTTCCCGCCGACAAATGAGACGACGGTCGAGCGTGGTTTCCCGTCGGCGAACATGACAGCGGTCGAATACGCGATGCTCCTGCTAGACGATGCCGCGTGCGAACTAGTACCGCACCCGCGTGAATCCGGTGTGATCGAGCGTGGTCTCTCACACCTAGAGGAGGGTGAATCATCGTCCAGCGACAGTGACCCGTCTTCTTCGATTTCCCGCTCGAAGCGTAAGAAGAAATCGAAACGCCGACGACTGAAGCCACGCAACTCCACCTCATCTGGTACGCTCACGACGGAAACAGTCTGTGCGCTCGAGTACGTGGAAGGTTCTCCGCGAAGACAACGCATCATCGAGGTCGCCAGCCCGCCTCGTGATGCTGAGTCACTTACTCGGCTTCCAGGCCCTCCTGGAAGAACTTCCTGCGTGATCTCAAGGCTGGTGACATCGAGCAAGTGTGCCTGATCACCGAGGTTGCCTCGGCGGCACTCGAAGTCAACGCAGTCATCGACGATGATCCGACCGCGCGACCCAAAACGCCGAGCCCAAATCGGCGCGCGAAGAGCGCTTTGCAGCTCAATCATGGGAATCCCTGAAGGAATCTGGTAATCCAGCTACGACGTCGCCCGCGAATACGCGGACGTCTTCCAGACAAGATCCCAGCTGAGCTGCCCGCCGAACGAGGAGTACGTCACGAAATCGATTTCGAGCCTGGAACGAAGTATTGTGTGACGCCGCAATGGCGCTACCGCGAGATCAAGTAAAGCCATCGACGAATTCTTCGAGAGCCGCCGCAAGGCAGGTTACGTTCGCGAAAGTGTCTCGCCACACCCGAGCCCAACGTTCTGTATGAAGAAGGCTACGGGCGGGTGGCGCATTGTTCACACGTTCAATAAGCTGAACGATGCGACTATCCCAGCACAGACGCCGATCCCTCGCAAGGAAATGGTATTGGACACCATGGCTGGAAGCGTGATCTTCAGTGCGATCGACTTGACCGACGGCTTCTATCAGATCTTGATGAGAGAATGTGATATACCGCTCACAGCGGGTCAGCACCCCGAGCGGTATGCGCTGGGATTGGCTCGTGATGCCACAGGGTATGAAGAACGCCCCGGCTACTTTCAATCGAATGGTCTCTCACGTGCTTCGTCCTCTTCGCGAGTTTGCACCGAGCTACTTCGATGACATCTTCGTGCACAGCCGCGCTGAGGGTGAGCTCAGTGCTGTCGACGTCCACTTACAGCACTTGAGGCAGGTCTTTCAAGTGATGAGAGAGAACAAGCTCTACGCGAACCTGAAGAAGTGTGTCTTCTGCGCACCGGAGATTCCGGTGTTGGGCTGCTACGTGAGCTAGGATGGAGTCCGTGTTGACCCCGAGAAGGTCGCCTCTATCTGTTCATGGCCGACTCCACAAATCCCACCGAACTACGTCAGTGGCTGGGCATGGCAAATTACCTTCACAAGTACACGAAGGATTACGCCAAGGTGATCCAGCCGTTATCGTCGCTGCTAAAGAAGGACGTCACGTGGGTTTGGCAACCGGAACACCGAGAGGCTTTCGACTCGGTGAAGAAGACTCTAGCGTCCGCACCGGTCCTGATACTTCCAGACGAGAAAGCCATTCCACGTCGTGTATGACGCTAGTACTTTTGCCATCAGGTGTGCCCTGATGCAGTTCGATGACGAGGGCCGAGAGAGAGTGGTGAGTTACCAGTCCCGCCAGATGAACCCGGCGGAGAGAAACTATCCGGTACACGACAAAGAACTCCTCGCCATGCGGTACGCTCTGATCAAGTTCAGAGTATATCTACTTGGGGAGCAGACGTTTGCTGTCTATACCGACCACGCATCGCTGCGGACGGCGATGAAGAGCCCACTTGTCCCAACGCATGGCGCGCTGGTTGTCGTTCTCCGAGTTCAACTTCGTGGTTCATTACAAGCCCGGCAAGAATAACATCCTCGCCGACGCGCTGTCTCGGCGGCCAGACTATGATCCACGCCGCGTTCTGGGACATCAGGTGACTGATGAAGATGATGAGGAAACCTGTGCCGTGTGTGTGGCCTCGGGTCTGAACCTGATGAGTGTCTCCCCCGAGGTGTCGCTGCGCGAAGAGATCGCTGCAGCGTATGAACACGACACACAGTACGCTAGCATCATGGCACATCTTCGGGCTCCCAGCGACGCGACCCTGGGAGATCTGTCGCGATCCCAGCGAAATCAGATCGAGCGCTACCGTCTGGATGGTAATTTGCTGACGTACAGCATCGACAAGTTTCGATGGACCCTGAGTAGTGATTTCCAACGACGCCGATCTTCGCTCACGCATCATCCACGAGTTTCACGACACGCCGATCGGTGGGCACCTCGGGCGCGAAAAGACTTTCGCGGCAGTCTCGCGTGATTTCTATTGGCCCCACATGTACGTGGGTGCGCAAGTGGGTGCGAACTTGCGAGATTTGCCAGCGCGTGAAGCCATCCCCGTCGTCGCAGGCGCCGCCGCGTCCTCTTCCGATACCCACCGAAGCCTGGCGTTCGGTGTCGATGGATTTTGTCTTTGGGCTTCCGGCTGACGAACAAGGCCGCACTGGCGTTCTCGTCTTTGTTGAACGATTCAGCAAGATGGTTCACTTCATCTCGGTTCCCGACACGGTCACCGCGAGCGACTCCGCGGTGCATTTCGTCAATACCGTCTTCAGGCACCACGGGATGCCCGAATCCATCGTGTCCGACCGCGATCCACGGTTCACGTCAGCCTTCTGGTCGAAGTTCTTCGAGATCGCAGGCACGAAGCTGAAGATGTCGACAGCAGAGCATCCGGAGACGGATGGCCAAACCGAGAGAGTCAATCGGGTCCTCGAAGACGTCCATCGAAGCTACGCAACGTCGTTCAAGAGCTGGAGTTCGTTTTACCGTTTTCTGAGTTCGGTGAACAACGCGAAGTACGCGTCGACTGGCCTCACGCCCTTCTTCATCAACAACGCGCGGCACCCGCGCGTGCCAGTGCTGCTTGCCGTGGGTCATCCCACGGAGTCCCGTGACTTCACACTGGTGGGGGAGAAGCTGCTGCTGCGAACGTAACGCCGGACGAGACACCGGCGACACCTCCTTCATATCAGTGTGAAGCCAAGGTGAACGCTGTAACCCGAGCACAGGCGAAGAAGCACTTGCTGCGCCGTGAAGTGCGGCGACTCCACTCACCGAATGGACCGAGCGCACGTTGATCGACCCCAGTAAGACTTCTCCACCGCGCCAGCGCGACGCTCCGCTCGCCCACTACGCACCGAAGCCTGAAGTGCGTCCCGCCGATCATTCGGCAGTTTCGGAATTTATTCTGCAACGTCAGTCCATCTCCCGTTTCGTACGCGACGCACTGCAAGCTGCAGTGGACAAACAAAAGGAAAATGCAGACAAAAATGGTCGCAAAAACATGGAGTCCTTTCACACGGGTGATCGTGTCTTACTATCAACGCAAGGTATCCGAGCCTCAGCTGTGACTAACCTGGGTGCAAACAAACTATCTCCGCGCTTCATCAGTCCGATCAAGGTCACCAAGGTCATCGGCGACGCGTACACGCTTGATATTCCATCGACTCTTCGACTTCACCCGACGTTCTACGTCAGTCGGCTTAAGCGTTACCACCCGGCTAAGATCCCTGGATCCTCCCGCCAGAAGCTGCTGGCGGAACGTGCGTCGAACGCCCCTCGCGACGAGCCTATCACGCCATCGAGCCGTTCGATCCAGGCGCACGCGGACGAGCCCCGGTCTGGGCAGAACCCAGAACTCTTCTCTCCAGCATCCTCATCCTCGCCAAGAGCTCACAGCTTACCTGCTGAAGCCGCTCCACCGCCTGTTCAGCTCGCCAGGCGCTGCTCTCCGCCCGCTCAGCTGCAATATGAGCGTCCGAAGAACGGTTCACAGCATCATTGACATCATCCTGGGCAACCAGAGCGCGAGCCGTACCGACGCGATGGTATCCGCCGATTGTTGACCCGGCGGGCGACGTCCGCTGGATTGTGGATCGTATTGTTGACCACGAGGATCCTCCTGGCGAACGGCGCCGTACTCCTGACCGTAAGCCTCCTGGTCGCGCGGTGCCCGCCGCCCGTAATTATCGCCTACGTAGGCTTAGGTTTCCTCCCGGTGATGATACGGGAGTCGCGTACCAATCTTCTTCGCGTCGTTCCGGACGTGGTTCGCGAGTATGAAACGGCGCTCGCGGCGGTGAGCGTGCCCGCGGATCAGCCCGCGGTGAACGTGAACGAGCGCGGCTGCCAGTGAGCCGGTGAACGCGAGAGCAAGACCGTGAACGCGTACGTCGGTGAGTACCCGCGCGTCTCGAAGGTGGAGACCGAACGCTGCGCGCGGCGTCCCCGCGCGTCGTTTCGATTAGCAGCCCGTTCCATATCCGAGAGAGTGCGCCGATACCTGGCGATCCATCCAGCTTCGACTTCACCGAGCGGGCGCTTGGCGATGTGGTCTTCCCACTCACGCTGCGTCGGACGCGCCGACGAACTACACGACGAACTGCCCTCTCGTACGTGCACGTAGCAGAGCCGATCTTTCTCCCACGCGTTGCGTCAGACACGTGACCGCAAGCTTCCGATGGAATGATCTTCAAGCATCTCCTCGCGATACGCGAGCAACTCCACGGGTCTTCATCCTTGTGCAGCATCTTGTTCCAGCGCTTGACAAAGGCACACCACGAGTGACACAAGGCTTCGTATCCAGCTCCTCGATTCCTTTCTTCCGTGTCCCACGGAAGTGGCGGAAGTGTTACTTCATGGCGTCGAGTGTGTCCGGGCGCTCCACAACCGTCAAGTCGTACAAGTCCCAGGGTGCCAGTTCGTCGGCGAGTTGGTCTGTGTCGTGTTCGTCTGCTGCGTCGCCATCGTCGTGTGTCGCTAGGTATCGCGGGCGCCGTTCCTCCGCCGGTCTCCGTTCTCTTTGGGTTTTCAGTGAAATGTGTGTTTGAGCTTAGGTTGGGTAAGCGCAACTTAAAGAGGGGGTGATGTAATTGGCCCCTCCAGTTAGATCAGTAGGTAGGTTCATACTACAAAGTAGGTATGTCAACACCCGGCTAGCGGGGGAAGTTTCATGCCCTGATTGGTTGATAATGGAACGTCAGGTCCATTATCCACCAATCAGGTGCTGACCTGTAGTTGAGCGGTTCTCATGAGGCCAGGGTAGCCGCCCTGGCCTAAACAAGAACGGAGTTAAATTTGCCTTGGTCTTAAACTTGGTTTTATTATTGCGAGCTTCCTCAACGCTACGTGTAAGCTAGTAACGGTAAATACCTGGCCCGCTATATGGTCCCTACGCAGTCCGGCCCAGCCGGGTCAGGTAGTGGTGCTTGCTCCGACGAGTTCCCGCCTCGCAAGTGGAATTCCTTAGGGCTCATCCGAGTTCGGCGTGCCCACACAACAAAACAGCTGAGTTCAGTCGAGTTGTATTTCCGTGCCTCCACTAAAGTCTGGACGAAGCGCGTTTCCCGCGTTTACGGGTCATCGAGTGTAAAGACAGCTCAGCTAGACAAGTAACGCCACCAGGGACGTACTGCATAACGTCCCGCCGAGTTCGACGGGAGTTTTCCTTCTTCGCGCGTAGCGAGACCTTTTGCCCAACTTGGGCCGATCTAATCTATTGGTGCTACCAGCCGAGTACCTTACAAACTGTGCCTCTTGGGTACCGACGGCAGGCATAATCCAGCCCAAGCAGGGACTTACCGGAAGAGTATACACTTGGTCAGGACTTAGAAAATGCTGCACTGTTTGTTATCTTATATCTGTCGGAAGACTCCAAAGAGTCTCCTCCTAATCTTTGCTAGGTTCATATACAAATATCAAGTCAAATGGAAGCGGTTTCGGACTCGGCCGAGCCTTCAGCCGAGTTTAAACGGCCTACTTGGCCGCTGGACTGAGTTCGTTGGACTCTTCTGGACGCTCGACATGTTCCCAGGTGACTTATGGGTGATCGGCCGTGTCTCTGGCGACGGTTGGATGCGGCGGTCGTATCTCAGGAGACTGTTGGGTACCGGATCTCAGTCGACAGTTGCTTGCGTTAGGCGTTATATGACCGGCGGCGACTGGTGGCTGGCTTGCTGGTCTCCTACCGTAGACCTCTTCTCCTAAGCATCTCGGCTAGAGCCACAAAACTGTGTTTCCCTACCCATAACTGCCCCGGTTATGGTACGCGATGGTGGCGAGTGCCATGACCATCACTCTGATGTTTCTCCACAGTTGGCTCCAAAGCGAAACACAGAGGCACCATGTCGTTGCTTTCGCCGACCTCGTCGCCTCCTGTACGTCTCTGCACTTCCTCGAGATTCCCTGTAGACGCCTGAACTTATGTGTGCTCTTGTTCTTCTTAGCTACCCCAGGTCGAGTACGCTGTCCGTCACCCGAACAGAAGTGAGAAAGTGCCCGTTGAGTCGACTTCGGGGCACGCCGAGTCCTGTAGGGCTGTCGTTGACTTGACCGCGGCCCAAGAGCTAGACTTGGAGCCTCAGGCAGCTCTCGCGTGCTTGCTCTCCGCTCGTCGAGTCCACCAGGCAACACCACGGATGCCATCGAAAAGTCGGACTCTGACGAGCAGGCTGTCAGCTTAGACGCCCTTTATGCGATAGTCGTGCTGCAGGGTCAACAACGCGAGTCGGACAACAACATGCTGGCTCTTCCCATAGCGTTTGTGTTGACTCGCGCGGCTACACCGTGAAGACCGCCGAGCGGGACCGCATTCTCAACGCTGAAGATCTCTGTTCGCTTCAGAGCGTGATCCGAGGCATGTACTGCCTGCCAGATTCTTCTAAGGAGCTTGCCGAACTTCGTACTGGGTTAGAGGCGATCCAGGAGATGAACCATGCGCTCACGCGTCGTCTCGACTCGGCTGCAAGCGAGACATCTCGGCTGAAGTCTGGGATGGCAACAGAGAAGGATCGTAACGATATCTTGGCAGCCTACTCCTGAAGTCAGTGGCTCATAATGAGTCGCGACGGAAGGCCGTCGCGTTGCCGAGGCTCAGCCAAGATGACTCGAGCTACTGAGGAGACGAAGTTGGACTCGGTTCTCCATCTTGCGCCGGCTAACCGAGAGCAGGTGGACAAGCGTGACATCGATATCGGAGTGCTCGAGGAAAATATCAAGCAGCGCGATGCTGCGTACGAAATTCAGCAAGGCCACGCCGAGTATTACCAGCTGTTGCAAGAGTCAGCTCGGCTACTGGCGACGGTGGTAGTCACGCTCTTCGACACGCCCACACTGTTATCACATCCCTGTGCGAGATCGTTCTCCGCCAGAAGAGAATCATTGCTGACAAGGGTTTATACCCATGCATGATCCTCATATGGCTGCGGCAGCTGGTAGTGGCCTGGCTGTGCCTGTTCTCAATCCCGCTGGCCTCCTGCCCATTGCTCGGCTGTGTCGAGTGCTGGCCATGTGCTTCCCGGAGATCATGAGCATTCCGGCCGGCAAGACACGCACGGTCGAGTTGATTATTCTATTCGTCAACATGGTGCTGCTACTGCACCCCCGCCGAAATCGTCCTCGGGTTTGAGGATTGCTTCGAGCTCAGCTGACACTAACTCAACCACAGTGTCGCAGCCTCAGCGTTCTGCTCGGCCATCTTGGGCCATTTAACAGCTACACAAAGCTCGGCTGAGCTCACTGACCCCGTTTGAACGGCTTCGTCAGCATGCGAACCCCAAGACCGGGACTGCAGCAGGTCGACATGTCCGTCGGTCTGTGAGCCCGCTTTGGCAACCTCACAGTCGCCCTTTTCCTGGTGAAGAAGGCTGCGAGGAAGTCGACGCATTGGTGGGTCCTGATTCCCACTTCGAGACCGTATCCGACGGCGAAGGTCTTCGTTCTTCGAACACCCTAGCTCGGCGTTCTCGTCGAAAGCGAATCCACCGGTTCAGCTGAGTTCCGCTACGGCACCCCCCTCGGGATACACTCTGAGGACGGAGCTAGTGAGAGCGTCGTTGAGTCTTCTAGTCCTGACTCGGCTAACGCCTCCAAGATGTCAAAGAAAGCCAAGGTGACAGTGTGGGCCTGCGGTGCCTTCGACGACGAGTAGGTCCTCTACATCGGGACCTGCTCATTCTCCGCCTAGTCCTACTCCTGTTGTTCTGGCCTCGACTCCAGCTGAGTCTACCCTCTTCCAGCTTGGGACTCCGGATCAATCGCTAGGGGCTCGCAGATGGACGCAGAGCTGGTGGCAAGTTTGTCGCCGGCTAGCTCTGCTGCGCAGGTTCCCTAGCTCCTCGCCGAGTTCTGCTGGTGTATCTCCTGTTGTTCCAGCGTCAAACGCAGCCGAGTCTGCCTCGACTGCTTCCGTGTAGGCTTCGACTTCGGGGCTTCTTGGTCACTCGGCGGAGCTCAACTGGATTCACTATTACAGTTCCGTCGTTTACCAGCTCCACGGTGTCGGCACCTGCTGCAGCTGATTTGGCTTCGTCTGGGTTGGTTCTACGTCTTCCTCAGCAATTCCAAGTTCGTCAGCTTCGGTGATGACGAGTTCTCGGCTGACTTCCGTGGTGACTACGTCTCTTTCTTCGATGTCAGTTGCTCGGCTGCTCTCGTGCCCAAGCACGTCCCGGCCTCGCGCCGATTTCGTCTGGTCGTAAGTCATCATCTCGACTTTCTCATGGAGTGGCTGGCACCCATGACTTCGGTCTCGGCTGCACCATCCACAACGACGCAGCTGTCGCTTCCAGTCAGCTCGGCTGTGACGTCTTATCTGTCAGGCCAACCTCTCCGGATGGCATCTGCGAATGCCCGCCAAGTGAATGCTTGTTGGCTAACCTTATGGCACCGAACACCGAAGTTCTCGGTCCTGCGTCTTTGTCAAGTCGTGGTGGGCGTGCATCGAGCTCAGCTGTTTCCTCGAAGGCTTGAGGGACATCCACCAGTCCGCTCGTTGTCCGATGGGTCACTTCGCGATGATGGTGGATCTCAGACGAGTCTTCCAGTCTCGCCG